>JARJHM010000752.1:0-154381 GCA_033356055.1 Carex pumila | reverse complement strand
CAAGGGGCCCAGTGATGCTATAGCTCGTATAGAGATACGAGGGACAAGTAGTATTCTTGGTAGACTATCACTTCCTCACCTAAGCTATAAATATGGAAATGCTACCGTTATGGCTGCTTTTTACGGACAGCGTTAGATAACACTTACTCATATATATTTCTTAGTGGGAATGATAAATACCTCATACTGTAGAACTTTGACACTGAATGAAAACATTAATGACACGAACACAATTCTATTTAATGTTTCATTCGGGGTCTGTCAAATACCATGTTCCTAGAACATGTATCTATGTGATTAAAATGACATCTCGTGTCAGGTGGTTTGTAAAACTTAACCATCTTTTAATCCACATACTAACCTTATAGCGGTAATTAGTGTTCCTGCTAATTACCTTGGTCAGTGATCTTTTAAGAGTATATATTATCTATATTATGGAGTTTCACAATTTCAGTCATGAACTCGAAATGATCCACAAATGCAATAATACTCAAGGCAACAAAATGATATATAAATAAACATTCAATTCATGAACAAAGCTTTATGATTAATTTATCGTATTATTGACTTCTAGATTATTACAAACTAACAATTGCATGGAATATAAACGTGTTACTGTAGCCATTCTCTCTCTCTCTCTCTCTCTCTATATATATATAGAGGTTGGCTACTCTACTTCCATAAACATATGAGGGCATATACTTGTAAGTCATTTTTGTATTTTTAATATCCAAATGGTCGTTCTGAGACACTCAACATATTCTCCATATTAGAATGTGCTTGGAGTCCAAATTATATATATATTTTTAACTGTTTTATTAATTTTTTATAATTTTTCAAAACAATCATAAAAAATATTTAAGAAAATAATAAAAAATATGAAAACCTGTTTTGAAAAATTATGAAAAAAATAATAAAAAAATCTTTGGCAATGGAAGAGTGGGTGGAACGAGTTATATATCTCCATTCTATTATTAAGCACGTTGGGTGTCCGATCCGCCAACGGTTATGATTGAAAGATGAAAGTTCGAATTTGATCTCAATCCTTCAATTACATAATTTATCTTTTTTTGATTAAATGCATCTGTTTTATGTATAGAAGTCTAAATTTAGTTAAAAACATACCCACCACATGTGCTGCCACATGATACGTTACAATTAAAATTGAACAAATTCTGAATTTTAGCGATATATTTATCTATTTCCATATTTCTCCTCTTCAATTGAGAAGACTCCACCTTCCATTTTATTATTTCTTTGTTTTCTTACTTCTTCTTTGTTTCTATACGGACCACAATAGAAATCAATTTTTTTTTTATTTCCTTATTTCTCTTTCTTTATTTCTATACATATTGGTGTGAGCAATTTAGAATATATTTTCAATATATAATATATCAATGTGTGAGTGTGTATTATAAATTGGAAACAAAGAAGAAGAAGAATATAAATTGGAAACAAAGAAGAATATAAATTGGAAACAAAGAAAAATATAAATTGGAATGTGTGTGTGAATATATATTTTTCTTGTAATATGTGTGTCCTATACATACAAACAATAACACTTTTTATTTATGTTTTTTGATATCATATTATATGTTGATATTAAATTGTTGTATGATATTTGATATTAGATTCTAATCGAGCTAGATATCATTTGTACTTAAAAATAAGGAATCATCACATCATCAAATTATTATTAGAGATCACGATTAAAGTTAATTTAAAATACATAATCATATAAATTTTTTATTAACATGTGTTTTAATTTTTAAATAATTATTATTTTCATTGATATATATGTTTCTTATAATATGTCCCGTTGCAACGCACGGGTATAATACTAGTATATATATAGAGAGAGAGAGAGAGAGTAGAACTAGGGCGTTCTTAAGTTCACCAAGTCCCTTAGTGAACTAAAGTCTAAAACACGTCAAATTGGTTTTAAATGACAAATCTAAATCGTTAAATTCACCTACCTTATGAGTGATGTGTTTACATGTAAAAATTCTAAACATTTGATGGTGATGTTATGTGTTGTTTTATGCTGCTTTCTGTCTTCTTCTTTTTTTTTCTATTTTAAAGTGATTGTCTTGGACTAGTTGATTTAGTTCTCAGTCTAGTTTGATTTAGTGCATTCTCAACTGTTAGGTGACTGTCATGGTCCGGTCGATTCAGTTTCCAATCTGGTTTGGATTCAATGCCTCCTCGGCTGTGATATGGGTACAGAGAACACTATTGTTAGGCTCCTATCAGTCTAATCAAACAAGGATGATCAATTTGCATCCACATGATGCACATACTCCTGTGCATTTTTTGTTTGTTTAGTTGTATGTTTTTCACAGACACTAGTTGTCTAATCTTATGTAACAGTTACTTTGTAACTCTTTTTTTATCAATAAAACTAGAGGAGGATTCAAATACCTCCATGTTTTTGTGCCTCCATCATGCCTCCATCTCTCTCCATTATTTTCAAAGTTCAAACAGTCAATCCGAACCGCTCAACCTAACCTCCATATTAAAATATGTTTGGAGACCAAATTTTACATTTTTAGGAATTTTTTTATTATTTTTTTAGATAGGTACAAAAATAATGTTTTTAGATGGTTCAGATTTACTGATTTTGTACCTATCTTAAAAAATAATAAAAAAATTTCTAAAAATGTAAAATTTGGTCTCCAAACATATTTTAATATGGAGGTTAGGTTGAGCGGTTCGGATGAACTGTTTGAACTTTAAAAATGATGAAAAGAGATAGAAACATTTGAACCCTCCTCATAAAACTACTTACCGGTTTTCAGCCCAAAACAAAAAAAAAAAGTTGTTTATTGACTTTACGACCACGGTTTGTTTCTTGATGGGTGCCAGAGAACTTAGTAAATGAATGAATTGGCGTTGATTTGAATCTAATTGTTTCTTAATTTCAATACTGGTGAGTGAATCAACTGAGTCATTGTAATGGTATTCATTATGGAATTATATTGTAATAGCTTCTAATTCGTGTGATTCTACTATTTTTGCAGGGATGCTATATATGCAGGTATATATAATTTTGTTAGATTATTATACAATAAATTGGTGTTAAATACAATCTTAATAGTAGAGAATCAACTTTTGATCTAGTGGTAAAAAATCAATATTTTCTCATTTGAAATATTAATAGAATACAAATTTTAAAATAACAATTTGAAATATTGAAATGAGAAGGTACACATGGAAAAGCCAATTGTAGGAGGTTACATTGTTGGCATATTTGTTCGTATCCATATCTACTCTCCTTGGTTATATATAGAATTCATTATCATTTAATTTCAAAAACGTTTTAATTTAGAGAAACGTTCTGTACCCCGAGACATCATACCCGAGTGCGTCTCTCAAGTAGTTTAACATAAAAAGCTTTCAATGTTATCTAACTTTCATTTCCAGCGTTAATATCAAAACAGAAAGATTATAAGTATATAAATTTCTGTCTGAAAGCATTAAAATTCTAAATCTGCATAGTTTTAACTCCCAACTATTTTTGTCTTCAAGCTAAAAACAGAAAGATTCTCTTCACCCACTTTTTTTTTATGTTTTCTTTGATCATTATAATTTATTTTTCCGATTATCCGTGATGAATTTTACGAATTTAAAAATTAATTTAAAGAAAAAAAAATTACGATACAAATATAACTCAAAAGTTATTCTTCATTGATCTCATTTGAAAGAGAAAATTGGATATAAAACTTTCATATTTTTAGATTCGCAAAATTCATCACGGATCGTCGAGAAAATGGATGAGAATGATCAGAGAAAAAAATAAAAAAAAAGTGGGTGAAATAAATATTTTCGCTTTTGGCTTGAAAACAAAAGTAATTAGGAGTTAAAACTATATAAATTTAGAATTTTAATACTTGTAGACAAATGTTTAAATTCTTGCGAGTAGCATTGTAAAATGTTATAAACAGAGCTTTAAATGTTTGGATATTAGTGCTGGAAATGAAATTTATATAACAATGAAAGTTTTTTTTGTTAAACTACTTGGAGGACACGCTCAGAGATTTTGTTTGAGATACAATTATCAGGCTCTTTTAATTTATATGTATAAACATTCATGAATATTGTTAATTACAAGAGAAATAATCACCTAGCTCACCATTAAAAAAACACAAGTTGTACCAGTTCTTAAAATATCTCTAATCCAGATAATAAAAAGAGTACCAAAACCTCTAGCAGCTAAAACCTCTAAGTAAGAAATTCCAATTAACCTTATCAGAAGTTTTTTCCAAGAAATAAAATATCTCGAATACAAATCTTTTGTACTTACCCTACCTGATAAAACTATTATTTTCTACTTGAAATTGTTACTTTCCAAATTCATAAAGAAATAAGATCTATGAGTCAAACATCATGCATATTATGAAATGATGAAAGGAAAAAAAAAAAAAAGTGCTGAAAATAATATACTATATATGATTAAAAAGAAAAAAGAACTCACTTGAAATCAACCAATTTGATTTAGTATACTAACTTCGAACTTACTATAACAGCACGAGCTAGCTTTCTGTCCTTTCGTGTCCCCATCAACCAAGTTATCTATCAGTAGAAGGGAATGGAATGCGGAATGCGGAATGCTCGAGTCAAAAAGGAGAAATCTATTGCTACCCTACCCTTGCAACCAAATCCCTAGAATCCAAGCTGGGATAGCTGTCAATATTGAAATTAGAGCGGTTGATGGACACATTGGATCAAATTTGATTTAATAATCAGTCAGAGTTCGGTTCCAATTGGGCACGAACAGATCTAGAATTCGTACAGATCAATTGCACACGAACTTTATATGGATCGAACGGTTCGGTTCCAACTTCCAACTGGGACGATGCCATCCGACCGGAACCCCACTTAATACTGGAAACAAATCTGCTGCGATTCGAATTTGATGACCAGCACTCTGAAATCTCTGTTTTTCAAATTCAACTGTTGATTTATTTTGAGATGCGTGCATAAAAAAACTATCTGATTGGAGATGCGTGTACAAAAAAAATTGAATAGTTGGATTTGAAAAAGCAATGATACTGTTCATCAAATTCGGATCGCAGCAGATTTCATTCCCTTAATACTGAGTTTAAACAAAACTAAATTAAATGAAGAAAAGCGGTAAGTAAATGCTTGAGTTGCCATTTATTTTTTTAACTGATAAAATTAAAAGGACATTACAGTCTTCTTTCTTATGTACGGACATACTAAAAGTAATTGATAAATAACAAAATAATGAAATGATTGTTAAAAATTCACAACAGGATGCCTCTTAATTAATTAATTAAAGAAGCAAAAATGTTCAGGCCGGGCTGATATAGTTATTTAATATAAAGAGATTATTTTCTTTTTTTAAAATCAATATAAAGAGATTCGACTTGTGATTATCTTGCTTCTTTCTTTTGTGTCTATTTAATTATTTGTTTTTATATTTAATTTGGGTTGCACCTAGTGGCTGATGATCAACCAAGACACGCGTATGCTACAGAAAATAAGCGAAGATGTCAGAGATGAGTACCTTGCTTTGTGCGTAAAATCTCCAAGATAAATTAAATGCCAGTAAAAAATAACATGTATACTTTTACAGATCAGCATTTCCAGAGGAGAATAATGGAAGTTAATTTGAAGAAAATACCTCAGCTCAAAGAACCAGCAGACTACTCTGAACTTGGCCTTGAGGTACTTCTACCCTTAATTTCTTCCTTTTTTTCTTTTTTTTTTTTTCTTTTTTTGGCTCCATAACACACCTTCAAATTTAACCCTAGCATATATGAAATGTCACTGCTTTGCTGCTTAATTAGAAAATTACAAACACTCTATAGATAATTACAGATTGATTACTTTACCAATCTGCATGATCCTAGCTTGTATATGAACATGGATGCATGATACAGCTTGTACATTTTTTTAATTAAATACGTTGTTACTGTTTACCTGCCTAAATCAAGAATCTTAATTAATAATCTTAATTAACAACATTCATGAATGCTTATACATATAAATTAAAAGATAATGAATGCTATATATATAGCCAAGGAGAGCAGATATGGATACGAACAAACATGTCAACAATGTAACCTACTACAATTGGCTTTTTCCAGGTGTGTACCTTCTCATTTTAATATTTCAAATTGTTGTTTTAAAATTTGTATTTATTGTTAAGTCATCCTTGATCAACAATTTTCAAAGTGACTTAATAAATAGTAAAAAAATTCAGAAAAATATAAAATTTAGTCTCCAAGTACATATTAATATGGAGAACAAGATGAACTATTCAGATTAACTTTTTGAATTTTGAAATTTTAAATTTGAACTGTGTATATTTTGGTTCATATGCTACCGAAAGCACATGAGCCTATCTCTCTCTCTCTCTCTATATATATATAGAGAGTAAGGCTTGGGTGCTATGGATAGCATAGAGACCTACAGTGCTACGGCTTAATATTTGAGTTTTTAAAATTCTAACGATCGATCCAAACTGTTCATCTTGTTCTCCATATTAATAAGTGTTTGGAGACCAAATTTTACATTTTTTGAAATTTTTTTACTATTTATTTAGATAAGTGCAAAATTTTTTAGATCAAGTGATTTTCTACCTAGCTAAAAAAATAGTAAAAAATTTCCAAAAAATGTAAAATTTGGTCTCCAAACACATATTAATATGGAGAACAAGATGAATGGTTCGGATCAACCATTAGAATTTTAAAAACTTGAATATTGAGCCGTAGCACCGTAGCCCTCTATGCTATCCATAGCACCCAAGCCTTACTCATATATATATATATATATAGGTTTTGGCTAATATGCTATGGGTAGCTAAGAGGCCTCCGTGCTACGGCTCGGATTTCGAGTTTTCAAAATCCTAACGGTCAATCCGAACCGTTCATCTTGTTCTCCATATTAATATGTGCTTGGAGACCAAATTTTACATTTTTCTGAATTTTTTTACTATTTATTAAGCCACTTTGAAAACCGCTGATCCAACGGTAGTTTCTGGTTTTACTGTTGGGTTAAGCCACCGTTGGATCAGGGGTTTTCAAAGTGACTTAATAAATAGTAAAAAAATTCAGAAAAATGTAAAATTTGGTCTCCAAGCACATATTAATATGGAGAACAAGATGAACGGTTCGGATTGACCGTTAGGATTTTGAAAACTCGAAATCCGAGCCGTAGCATGGAGGCCTTTTAGCTACCCATAGCACCGTAGCCACGTCCTATATATATATATATATATGAGGAGGGATCGGATGACACTGTTTTTTGGTGACATCGGATGACATCGTTTATTTTCAAAGTCCAAACAGTCGATCCAAACCGTTCAACTTGATGGATATGTTAAAATGTGCTTGCAGATCAAAATTTACATTTTTCTGAATTTTTTTTTGGTTTTATTCAGATGGGTACAAAAATTCAACGGTTCGTATATAGCGATTTTGTTAAATACTTAATAAATAGTACAAAAATTCAAAAAAATGTAAAATTTGATTTGCAAGTAGATTTTAATATATCCATCATATTGAACGGTTTGGATCGACTATTTGGACTTTGAAACTTCAAAAATGGACATTGTCATCCGATGTCACCAAAAAACAGTGTCATCCGATCCCTCCTCTATATATATATATATATATATGAGGGTTTCAATTAGGGTTCAATTAGAGGTGTAAAGGTCAAATATGGATTGGATAGTGATCTTATCGCAACCTTATCTGTTATAATTTTTTGGATACGGATACAGATATGGATAGTCTCAGATACGGATACGGATCGGATATCGGACGGATATGAATATTTTTCATAATGAGTTTGTTGGTTACAAAACATTTATTATATTATTAAAATATTAGTCACTAATTATGTCAGTGTTTTGATTATCCAGAATTTTTCAAAAATTGATTTTCAAAAACATTGATTTTTTGATAGTCCAGAATTTTTAAATACATGTATAACGTATCTGCTTACGTGGTGTATTCTTACTCAGCTGATACAGTCATCAATATGTGGTGTATACTTACTCAGCTGATACAGTCATCGATATGTAGTGTATACTTACTCAGCTGATACGGTCACCGTTACTCCGTTGTAACGACCAGATACGGCTGAATATATTGGATACCGATGGTCAAACCCAGAAATTGCATCAGCGCCCGTGAACCGCTTCTAAACTTGTGCACCGCCCATATACCGGTGAAATTGAATTTTTTTATGCCTTGCGTGAATCGAATTGCGACTTCCTAGGTGAGTGTCAAATTTTTTAACTACTCCACTAGAGCCTCTCTTATGATTTCTAGTATCTATAGTATTTGATAGATGCTTTTGTTAAGTCTTTAATTATTTATACAAATTTGATTTCTGTTATAACTAGCTTAAATACAATATATAATGTTGGTTTCAAAGACATTTAGAGAGGGTGAATATCTTTTTTTAATTTTTATTCTAAGTTAAATTATCTAGCATGTATATAAGTTATTCTTATTAGAAATTACAATAACTTGAATCTAAATTAAAAATTAATAAAGTAAAGAGTAGAGTTTAGAGTCACTTGACACGAGAGTTATTTACATATAATGTTTGCATTTCGATTAATATTAAAGGTGATAAGTAGTGCGCAGATAATGTTTGCATTCTGATTAATATTAAAAAATTTACCAATGTGACGCTAATTTTGAATTTTATTTTTTAAATGCCAACTAATAAAATTTCTAAATTATTAGAAGCTCCAAAAATAATGATGCGTGCTTTCTTATTTCCTCTTATGTTCATTATATATAAAAATTTTAAATTTTGATTAATTATTTAGTTCTATTGAATAGTTAAAATACCTATTTTGTTATATTTTAAATGAAAATTTCATTTTAACTTGCACTAGCTCCATCCTTTTCTCTGTAATTATGCCTAGCGACAACCTATATATGTTCCTCTCTCCATATTATTATTTAGTTTAAAATTCTCAAAACTTTCGAGATATGTATTGTTGTTTTAGTTAGTCTTATTCCTCTCAGGTTTCAGGATATAAACCTTATCCCCCTGGGTATCTGAGAAAAATAATATTTATAATTAGTGGATTCGGACTGTTCTTTTTAATTTGGCACAAATCGCAAAACCCAATAAAAATACTGTCTTGTGCTAGTTCGAATTTCACAATAGCTGAGAGTAAATCTCAAATCACACGGTTATTTAGAGCACTGGTTAAACTATCTATTTTATTATATATTTTAAAGAGCAGGGTTCAAATGTCTTCATTTTTTGTACCTCTATTTTTAAAAACTTTCATAACTCAAAAGTTATATCTTAAAATTCAAAATAAAACCGTTAGGTATGAACTACATTATTTTATCTATGCACGTGTAAAAGATTATGGTATTTCAACGTTATTTTGGTTATCATCTTGAGCTTGTAAAATTGTATACTAATGTGGATGATTTCTAGACGTTGATTTTTCAACTTATTGATTCATATAAAAGCAAAATCAAAATGTGATAAGTTTTTATGAGCACATAAATAAAATAACATAGATTATATCTAACGGTTTTATTTTAAATTTTTAAATTTTTAACTCTAAGTTATTTAAGTTTTTAAAAATAAAAACATAATAAAAGCACAAAAAATAGAGACATTTCAACCATTCTCTATTTCAAATGAACACTTTTTCAATCACACGGTTATTTAATGGTGCCGACTGCCGACATAGATCCAACAGCTCAATTTCTTGAGTCCTTGTATGAATATGATCCTTCATTTATATATGTTGGCCTTTGCAAAATAGAAATTTAGCCCATTTAAGAATTACTGTTTATCAGCCCAGAATGGAGAACCTACCTTCTCTAGTTCCATTATTTTCCAAGTAAAATGTACAAAAAGTAGTACAAAGAGATTGCTTCGCGATTCGAGTTCATCTCTCGGGATGTGTGCGCTTCACTTCGGATATATTATCACGGATTTAAATTGGATAGCCACGATTTAAAACTCAAATATTGAGTTACTTCACTGAATCTGAACTCTCGCATAGGTGTGTCAATGATATCCTTTTAACTCTTTACTTAATCTGTACTTTTAACTGTTTACATAATCTATACCATATTTGATAAGATAGATATGAATAAAAAAAAATTTCGTTATTTTAGCAGTATTAGTAAGTAGAGGAGGGTTCAAATGCCTCTACCATGCCTCTATTTTTTTTAAACTTTAATAACTCAAAATTTAAAACTTAAAAGTTAAAATAAAACTGTTAGATGTGATCTATGTTATTTTCTCTATGTGCTCAAAAAAAATTATGACATTTCAATTTTATTTTTATGTAAATCAATAAGTTGAAAAATCAACGTCTAGAAATTATCCATATTAGTACGTTTTTTACAAGCTCTTAATGATAACCAAAATAAAATTGAAATGTCATAATTTTTTTCATGTGAATAGATAAAATGATGTAGATGTTGGTTTTATTTTGACTTTTAAGTTTTAAATTTTAAATTATTAAAGTTTTTAAAAATGAAGGCATGATGGAGGCATAAAAAATGAAGGCATTTGAGCCCTCTCTAGTAAGTATAGTTATAGATAATTTTCTTTAAATTATAATAATTTATATTATATTTTATATAATTTTTTATTTAGTAATTTATAATAAAATTAATTCATTCATCATTTTATATATTTTTTTTAATCAGTAACTTTTGAAAAAAATAATTTATTCATAAACTTTTACTATTTTTTAAAGATATTTTAAAATAACTGTTTTGAATAATAAAAAAAATGAAAAAAGTGATTTTTAAAAATTCATAAAAAAATATTTTTTTTAAATGTAAAATTTGGTTCCAAGTATATTTTAATATGGAGAACATGTGAGCATTTCATATCGACTATTTGAATTTTGAAAATTGCAAAAACTAATTGATATCACCAAGGCTCAAAAACTACATACCACTTTGATCTTAGCTAACCCCTCTCTCTCTATCTATCTATATATATTTAGAGAGAGAGAGAGAGGTGGGGGGAGAGATTGGTTTATCAAAACGTTTGTTCCGGAGCCGTGTTGCAATTAATTAGTTTTTTAATTTACAAAGTTCAAACGGTCGATCCAATATATTAGATGTAATCTCTACATTAAAATGTGCTTGGAGACCATACGTTTTGATAGTAGCCTCTCTCTCTCTCTCTATATATATATATAGAGAGAGAGAGAGAGGAGGGGGGACCACCTAGGCAGCAGCTGCCAGGTTTTCAAAAAAAAAAAACAATAAGAGAAAGAGGGGGCTATGGTGAGTTGCGAAGTAAGGATTTTGTTTTACTTCACGGTCATATCTCTGTTTTGAAAAACCAAACAGTCGATCCGAACCGCTCAACATGATATCTATATTGAAATGTGCTTGTAAAACATTAGTAAACAATTTTTATAAAATGTAAAATTTGGTCTCCTAACACATTTAAATATGGACATCATGTTAAGCGGTTCAGATCGTCTCTTAAACTTTCAAATATAGAAAACATAGACGTAAAGTAAAACAAGATTCTTACTTTGCAATTCACCATAGTCCAAGTCTCTCTCTCCCTCTCTCTCTCTCTCTATATATATATATATATATCCAAGGCTTGGACTCAAATTGATTGCTGTATTTAACCCCTGATTGTTTATTAATTTTCTTTTAACGTTTTATTACTTCACATTTATTTCATTATTGAAACATATTTAGCTATGATTGAAAGAAGGAAAGCAGGATGCCAAATGCTCAATCCTCCCTAGATAGCTAATGCAATCTTCGATCATCTCGAAGTCAAAGTTGGCCAATCCATGTACCGACTTCAATTCAAATTTTATACATGTGGTTTGTTTTTTACATTGAATATAGTAAGTAGTCTCTGCCTTTTCTGGGTGGTATCTCAAACGTAACACTGATTGGTGGGACCTTAGCTAGACTAGCTTGAAATCTCTCTATGGAATCACCGGATATTTAGAAAGATAATTGAACACTCTACTTTTAATTATGAGATATATAGAGAGATATGAGAAGAAAACAGGAAAAACTGCATATATATATATATATATGTCTGTTTCAACTTTCAACTATCTAAGCAATACTGCAGAACTATGCAAATATCTTCTTGGTCACGACTGGTTCAAAAGAAACAAAAAGGTCCTATTGAAGTCTTAATGAAGGAGCTAGCTTCATATTTTCCAGATATATTCATTGTTAAATAGTTTAACACATTTGACTCGAGGGAGTTCTATTAATTGGATCTTGGAAAGGTTGTCATTGAAAAAACAAATTTGAGTACATTGATTTTTTTTACCTTACTTTGGAGTAATTGTCAAATTAATAGCATGCATGCTTTCTCGATAAATTTTCGTCAAAGCAAATTTCTCTAATAGTTTTTGGTTAAAACTTTTTGCAACGTGTTACAAACCAGGAAAAATCATAGTAATCGGATCAATACAACATACCTAAAGGATTCATCTTGGTAGATCATATTTTTATTTCTGGATTGTGTCGTAGTCTGTCACAAGGACTCTCTGAGAACATGGCACCACAAACATGGCACCACTACTACAAATCTTTCTCTTATCTCTTATATATGCTCCCCTTGTGCTATTGTGCAGATGTAATAACAAAGCACTGTGACAAGAACTACAATAATAGCGACATTGAAACTAACATAAACAATGTCATATCAGAACTAGTAACTGAGGCCTCGGTCAGAGGCTATGCCGTGAGTTCTTTTGGCAATGGAAGCAATACGATTTATGGTCTCGCACAGTGCAGAGGGGATGTCAGTTCAGACGATTGCTCCTCGTGCCTTGCGAATGCTGCTAAGCAGCTCCCTGTGGTTTGTTTCTTGATTTTGTTATTCATTTTAAAATTTTAATATATAAATGTACTGTCACTTATTTGTATATCTATATATATATATCAGGCATGCCCGACACAAGCCGATGCAAGGCTGTGGTATGACTACTGCTTCATGCGTTACGACAACATTAGCTTTGTGGGGCAGTACGATCTGATCGTCAGCTACGCTAAATACTCTGACAAAAATGCCACAGATGCCGATGCATTTGAGAAGGCTATCAACGAGCTGGTGAACACAACAATTTCAGATGCTGTTTCAGCCGGGAACAGCAGTTATTTGGGACTTGGAAAGGCCAACTACACTGAAGACATCACGATCTATGCTCTGGCGCAGTGCACAAGGGATCTCCAACCGTCGGATTGCTCTCAGTGCCTATCGTCAACCCTCCAGTTCTTCACAACCATTCAATTGGACCTGGTGTTGTATTCTAGTTGCATGGTGCAATACGACACATATCAATTTTACTTTTCTGACAACTCAACTTCTGGCGGGGTATGACAACTACACACGTACTGAGGCTAGACTACGTACTACATCTTCATTACTGGTGATTTATCTGTTGTTAAATTTAGTTTTGTTTAGTAATTATAATAAAATGGTTGCTTTATAGTGAAGATCTAGCTAGCTTTGATGGTCCACTGAAGCAACATGTGCGATTAAGATATTTCATAATTTTGGTAATTAATACAAACAAATGCGACATATATATATATGTATTGCTTGTAATTTCCAATGTTTTTTTTTAGCCGATTATACATTAACAAATTAAGTGGTTTTATTTTAATATCATATGTGATAAAAGTTGTCACATCAATTATTAGCCGAATATTCTTAGTTAGCATTTAAAAATAAAATAAAAATCCAAAGTTAACAGCACATTTCTAAAAATTTCAAAGTTAGTCGGAACGCTGACATTATAATCTGCGCACTCTTTTTTGGTGTTAATTCAAACAAAGCATCTGTTCCAAGTTTTTTTAAACCAAAATATTGAAGTTTTGATACGATTAATTGTACAAAAGTTTTGGTGTGTTATTGATGTTTCGGAATGAGACTATATTAACTAGGGCATAAAACATCAGCACATCATTGATCTTTTTTTTTTTGGTAATAATATATCAATGCACTATTTTTGAAACTCTAAACAGTCATAACTTTTGATAAGAAATTCTGATTTAAGCACATGACCTCAATTTGAAAAGCTCAAGAAGAGATACATGACGTGGTGCCCATGATGTAGTCCGGAAGTCGACTGATCAAAAGTACAAACAAAAAAAAAAAAAAATCATTTAGTGTCTCAGAACTTTTGTAGAAGTTTATTTGAATTAATAATTATTAATAATACTAATACATGTATATATACAAAAAAATATTAAAATTATTACAATACAAATACAAATACAAAAATAGAAATAATTATTTTCTCTAAACCTATTTAATTTAAAATTTATTTATATATATTAAACCTAAAAAAAAGGTGATTGAATAGTGCGCAGACAATACTAATATTAAAAAAAAATTACCAATCTGCTACCAATTTTGAATTTTTATTTTTTTTAAATGCTAACTAATAAAATTTTGAAATTATTAGAAGCTCCAAAAATAGTGATGCTTACACCCACGTTGAATTGGAGCAAGACCTGTCAGTAGTGTGACTAGCAAAAAGCTAAGTGGAATCAAATCCGCTTCTATTCTCTTTCTGTAAACAGTAACTCTGCTACTCTTTTTTTTTTTTCAAATCTAACCACTTATTTTTTTTTTAGGAATGAATCTCAAAGCAATCTTTTATAAAATTTTTCTATGCACGTATCTCGAAATAATTTAATGATTGAATTTAGAAAAATAGAGATTGCAGAAACACTATTCATGTACAATAATAACAGCAGATGCGTATCCATAGCTTAAGTCCAGCCATGCACGAACTAGAAGTTTTGTAAATCCATATGAATTAGTATTAAAAAAGATTACGAGCTCCCTACACCTGTACTTTGTCCTCAGCTCTCGGTGTGCACAAAAACTTTCTTATTGTTCGTTATGTCTCAGCCTTCTTTTTTTTTGTTTAAAACTCGTAGGTATTTCATTGATCATGCATACACTACAACAATGTAGATATTTTTTGCGAGAGAAAAAACAAATTTATGACCGTACTCCCTCGCGAAAAGTATCGTCGCAAAAAGAAAAAGCTGAAGAATGAGAGTAATCCGTCGCAAAAAGTCACTTTTTTATCCTCGCGAAAGGTGTCTCATTCTTGTTGTGGTATCATCATACAAGCATTCATCTTAAATACAGAGCGGAATAAGATTAAGAAAAACCTAGAAACCTTGCATGTACACCTCTCTGTATGTTTGTTAACATGGCTGTTACTGCCTCTCTGAGAAAAAAGGAAAGGTGAAACCAACATAATCTACCTGCTCCTTTTGTGCCCAATTTGCGAGTAGGTGGGCCTCTGTATTCTCATCTCAATTTATGTAAGTGCAACAGTAAAGAGGGTTTGCTCTAAAAATTCTTGGAGATCAATATAAAGTGAAAACGGAACTCAGTCACCTTGAGCTACAGAGGAATGCATGGATAAAGGCTGCCGAGTATGGGTGGATGGCTCAATTGATCACACAATCAAAGGAGGAGCTGCCTATTTGCTTTACCTAGATGAACAACTTATCAGGTACGAAACCAAATCACTCAAAAAAGCAGTGTCTTCCTTTTTGGAGATCAATATAAAGTGAAATATCTTGAAAATATTATATTAGTAAAGTGCCCTTTTTATGTGTAAATGAAAGATAGAAAATGTCCTCAATATCAAATATATTGTCAGATTTTGATTCTGTTACTTATTAACAATTCTGTAGTATAATTATATTTTGCAACTATTATCGTGTTTTCATTGGGGTCTTTAATTATATTTGAGCACCTATTTTGCTTGAGAGGAAGAAGATAGGCTGGCTCGATCTATTTTATATGTGGTGAACTTGAAAAACCATTAGTGGCACAGAGTACTAATGGGGATTGTGTTCATTTTCATGCCATAAACCTTATTTATTCAAATAGCTAGTATTAGGAATTTAAATCCAATTTGGGATTGAAGTAAAAAGTATTGGATATTAACATTCTTATATTAGTATTTGATACATAAATATGAAAATGCATTATTTGAGAAACAATTTTATTACATGATTTATTATTTTCTTCAATAAATGAATACAGTTTCTGTTTTATAGTTAAAGTTTAATATTTCATGATATGTACAATGTTAACATTGTGAATTAATACTTAAATATAGAGCCGTAACACAGTAACAACCCGTGATATGGATAGTATCATAGACTCACTCGTAAACTTTTTTGGTTTCATTTTTTAATTGGTCATGGAAATCAGCGCTGAAAATAGAGGGCCCAAATAATCTTTGCACAGGTCAGATCGGGTCCCACGTGGTTTCTTGCCTCGATTTTCTGTGAAATCTATAATAAAAGACCATTTTAACCCGCCTTAAGACATTATATGGACCACTACACTGTTGTTATCAGAAAGTTCGTTGCAGGAAAATAAGGTAAGGGATTAAATTAGCACTTGCACACATAAAGTCATAATGAATTATAATCAGGGGATTGAAAACGGTATGGATCCGATCTGTATTCGATCTGTATTTGAAAAATTAGATGTGGATTTAAATACTGATATAATTTTATTTTAATTATTTATATCTGAAAAACAATAATTTTCAATAAATCTAAAAAAATAGTAAAAAATTTTCAAAAAATGTAAAATTTGGTCTCCAAACACATCAGTTAGGATTTTGAAAACTCAAATATTAAGCCGTAGCACGGGAGGCCTCTATGCAACCCATAGCACCGTAGCCAAGTCCTTTTTGATAGAATACAAATTTGAAAACAAAATTTTAAATACATAAACGGAAAGATACACACCTGGAGAAGCCAACTGTATTAGGTTACATTGTAGACATGTTTGTTCATATCCATATCTACTCTTCTTGCCTATATCACTACTACAGAATAAGTGATTGTACACGGATATAAACATGGGAGCTACACGGATTTCCTGCCGTGTGGAATGCAAGGGTGTAGAAATCCCTGAATATTTACACACGGATATTTACCCGTGTGCGATTATCGAGAGCTACACGGATTATTACATAAATAACCGTGTACAAACACTTGCCAGCGTCGCTCTCAAAATAACCGAGCTACACGGATTATTACATAAACAGTCGTGTACGAATGCTCTTTCTACACGGACATTTAACTAAATGTCCGTGTACAATTACTTTTTCTACACGGATATTTAGCTATATGTCCATGTAGCTCTCTTATTATTAATTTTTTTTTTATGTTTAAATACCTTTCTACACGGATTTTAGTTAAATGTTCATGTAGAATTGTCTTTTTTTTTTCAATTTTTTTTTAATGTTTAAATACCTTTCTACACGGACTTTAGTTAAATGTCCGTGTAGAATTGTTTTTTTTTTCAAAATTTTTTTTAATGTTTAAATACCTTTCTACATGGACTTTAGTTAAATGTCCGTGTAGAATTGTTTTTTTTTTTTCATTTTTTTTTTGGTGACTAGCCTCCAATTTTGCTAGCCATTTAAAATTAGAATTTCAAAACAGAGAAACATTAAACTCAGAATTCCAAAACTATACAATAGTATAAATAATTCATGTACACTAAATTATACAAATCCATATTGAGCATTACAAAATTTTAATTGAAACCACCTTGCCCACATACATCTGACATCGTCGATCTGCTCCTTAGTGTAACACTTTTGCTTTGTTCCATACTACAATTATAATTTGGTATTAGTTAGTAACAAGAGAAGGTAGGAGATTACAATTCATACAACATATATATACACAAAGCATTTTGTGCATACAATCTCATGTGATAAAACATAACATATACTTCTTAGGATCCAATAAAATGTTTGTATAAAAGTTATATCATTACCACTTAGTAACCACATGATCATACTTTGATCCAAAATTCATTGAATCTGTATAGCTTTTATACTAACCACTGAAAATCAATTTCATAAAAAAAAATTATTGCATATTATATGAATTTACGATTGCTCTGATATCACATGATAGTCTTAATAATTTATGACGTGTTTTGTAGTTAAAAAATAGAAGCAATCCAAAATCCGTAAATCTAAAATAAAATAGCAAACTCAAATCTTACAGTTCTGAAGTGCAGACATTTTTAGGCGGAAGCGTTAGTACTGATCTTCAACGGTTTTCCTCAGATCTGATGATGGAGACCTTAGGCATTTTCTTTACTTCTCACTTTCAAAGATCTTAAATGTAGAAATCAGACCAACATTCATTTGATCAAAACGGCGCTAGAAGGAGGAGGCATTTTATATAACCAAAACCCTAAAATAACATTTCTACACAGCTCTTTATTAAACGTCCGTGTAGCTCTCTCAAGGCTTTCTACACTATTATTTAAACATAAAACAGTGTACAATTTCTACCTTTCTACACGGCTCTTTATATAAAGGTCCGTGTAGCTCTCTCAAGCTTTCTACACTATTATTTAAAAAAACATCCGTGTACAATTCCTACATTTCTACAAGGTTCTTTAATAAATAACCGTTCAAGGCTTTCTACACTGTTATTTAAACAATAATCCGTGTACAATTCCTAATAAACGTCCATGTAGCTCTCTCAAGGCTTTCTACACTGATTCTTTAATAAATATCCGTGTAGAGATCCCACAGATATTTCGGGCTTCGAAAAAATTATAATTTCTACATGGTTTTTATATAAAATTGCTAAATCCGTGTACAATGTGCAGTGCACAATGACCATTTTTGTAGTAGTGTATATAGCATTATCATGCAATTTCAAAAACGCTTAAATTTATATATCTAAGCATTCATTAGTATTATTAATTTAAGATTAATTATTAATAAGAATCTTGATTTAGGCAGATAAACCGTACAACATATTTTATAGAAAATAATGGACAAGCTAATGTTTCTATGTATATATGGTAAAGAAACCACTTTATAATGTTTTTCTTGCTGTTGTAGCAACAAATTAAACAGTGACATTTCATGCTTGGGTAAAGTTTAAGGTCACAAGGTGTGTGTTAATTAAGGGTATAAAAATACCGTAAGGTCAAGTTGAGAGTAGTCTGCTGGGCCTTTTATCTGAGGTATTTTCTTCAAATTTCCATTGTTTTCTTCTGGAAATGCTGATCGGCAAAAAAACAAGATTTTATTTTTATAGGCCTTTTTTCATGGAAGTGTAAAATCACCTGCAGACAAATTGTTAATTTAATTGTCATAATCGATGGTACCAATTTATGTCATTCAAATAGGGGTGTCAATGGATACGGTACGGATCAGGTGAAGACATTTTCATACACATATCCATTAAAATTGATTTTATTCATATCCTATTCACATCCATTAAAAATTGACTTTATCTTACCATACCGTTACCCGTTAATATTATAGGGTAACGAAACAGTAGCGGGTAATAACAAATATTACTAATATAATAATTAGTTTTATAATATTTTACAAATTAAATATCAAAAACTCATTAATTTCACATATATGTAATTGTATTTTTAATAAAAAATAAAAATAAATATGCAATTAATTTCAACTAAATTGTTTTTCATAAAATTGAATTGAATATATATATATATATTTAGATTTTATAATTACCCTATAGGGAAATGGGTACAAAATAGTTATTATCCATACTCTTACTCATTTGGTTAACGAAAAAAATTTCTTTCTCATACCCATATCCGATAAGCTAACGAAAAAAAAACTTTATCCATACCCGCCTTATCAAATACGAAACGGGTCGGGTAAACGGCTAAAAAGGTACCATTAACACCCCTACATTCAAAGGACAAGTTTCAGTGCCTGATTATAATTTAGTCGCTCCACTATAAGCAGATCTGGCAAGTGTATTAATTGGGGCTATAATAAGATCAAATAAATCAATGAAATTAAAAAAGGTTGGTTAAATACCTTGGAGATTTGACGCACAAACCAAGGTACTCGTCTCTCACCTCTCCGCTTATTTTTTGTAGCTTGTGCGTGTCTTGGTTCACCATTAGCCATTTGCTGCAACACCATATAAATAAATAAAAACCAATAATTAAATATATAAACAAGAAATTAAGAAGCAAAACAATCACATAATCTCTTTATATTTAATAACTATATCAACCCTCAACTTTTTTGTTTTTGCAATTAATTAGGCGGCACTATTAATTACCTGCTATTTCAAAAATTATCTGGCAGGTCAAGCATCTTGCTACATTTCTTCATCTAATTCAGTTTTGTTCAAAATCAGTATTGGCAGCAATTTCAAACAGAAAAATAATATCTTTACCAGATGGGGTATGCACAGAAGTAATTTTCCAAAGGTGTAAAAAAAAAGGTCAAAATGACGAAAATAACCTTGTGACACGGCCAATCACTTCACCAGTAGATAAGTTTGTTATCATATAATCAAATCTTGCTGCAATTCTCCCATCTGGTTCCCACCAATGTTACGTTCTATTTCCACCACATCACCCCTAGTATAAATAATTTAAATAATAATTAAATAAGCAAATATTCTGTTTATTGTAAGATAAACATAAATCAAATATGAATCAATTAAGATTTTGATATTGATCATTTATCATAAAGTTGTCAAAATAGCACTGTTAAAAAAATTAAATTGTTTGATAAAAAAAACCTAATATTTTTTAAATCAAACTAAACTAATGATACATTCTAATTATGAGATTAAGAAAACCTCTATAATTATTGTTTACTTATTGAGTGATATTTTATAAATTTCTAAAACATCATAGATTGTACACATAAAAATTAGATGTGCAAGGCGCTGAATTATCCATTAATTTATATGCAATTAATTAGCTTAAAGAATTGTGTGTATAAACAATAGTATACCAGAATGGATACTTATACAACTCGATATGTACACGTGACGCGACCCAAATGAGGCGGTTCTTCCTCATAATCGGTGGAGTCGGAAATCCATCCGTCGAGCATCCCGATCTTTGAGAACGGTTGCAACTTGTTTCCTATCAGTCATTACAAAGAAAACAATTATTAAGAGAACATCTGCAACAAAATTATTTTGAATTCACATCCTCAGCTATATAATTTTGAATTCACATCCAATGATGATTTAAACTTGCGTCAGAAAAATACTGATCCGGCCCATATGTCATGTTAGATGTATTAATTAATCCCATGCATGCTTGTACCGTTTTGGAACATACTTAGCAATTTAGCATGCAGCTTCTCCTCATTGAACAAGCCATGCATATATCAAGATATATAAACACAATAAAAAAAAGTTACCTGCAACAAGCTAGCAATGGTCTCTATGGTGGCAATTTTGTTGACACCAACTTGAGAGCCCCTCACAACGAAGCTCTCTTTGTAAACCTGATCCTCACCCTCAAAGCCTCCGAACCTCATCTTCTCACCGAGTGTCATTTCACGGTGTGTAACACCAATCTCTGGCGCTGTTACATTCACCTTAGAGTCTAAGGTAGGAACAGAGTAGGTCATTGAGCGACCCATATCTACAGAGCATGTATGATGTGAACCCACAAGAGATTTACTCCTTTGAACCCACAAACAAATTAAAATCAATCCAAGAAAGTCAAATCAAATCAATAAAAAAACCCAACCCGCTGAAATCTGGTTTCAAGAACCAAGGAATAAGAACTTACCCTCGACCCGTTGAAGATCTTCAGAAATTCAGGAACCAAGGAGAAGAAGAACGCCACAAAGGTTGATGCCCTTTTGATAAGTTAAAAGTTCAGTCAAGAACAATAAAGAGAAAACCACTCTCAATTTTATAAAAATTCAGTCTTTTATAATGAAGGCAACAATATATATATAACTTATGACTGAAATTGGAAGGAAATAAATATAAAAGCACAATTTTTAACCAGCAAGGCAACTGGTCAACACTGGAAAGAAATAAAACTTAAATGCCTAAATATATTGCAAACATAATAATTATTCTAAACCAACAATGTTGTTGCCTTCTACTGCCTGAATCAAATTAATCATATTTCTTTCTTCTTGAAAATTCATCTTAAATGTCGGATCTTTGCATGATAATGTTTCCATATCCATCCAAGTGGATTGCACCAATCCTTGCATTGCTTTCTTGATTTTCTTGACTCGTGACTGTGAGATTGGTCCGTCTGGAATTTGCAAATAATCTGTATATTCTTGGAGCTCATCAATGTAACTCTTCTAAAACTGTGCTGGCGGCTGTACTGTGCTGATGCTGCAGTACTGATAGATGTAACTGTAATGCGAAGGCTAGACATTTTTTTGTCTTTGAAATGCTAGATTTGGTGATATACTATCTGAGATATTTGTTGGTAAATATATATGTAAAGATGCATTTGTGGTTTTTCTTTTATTTCAGAGAAAAATACTAAGAAAGAATATCTAGAAATACTGGTTCAGTCCATAGTCAACATGGGTGAAGATTTGCTGTGCGCGCGAACTGATGTCTAGTAAGTGTCGGATGTAATAACTTTTTATTTTTTGTTTGTGTCTTGGTATATCGTTGATTATTAATCCAACTCTCCAATGGGACAACTTTTAGGAGCAGCGGTCATAGGAAAGTTGGCTAGCTATTCATTCTGCATGTACAAATTAAAGACAGAACTAAACTATATATCTTATTGGTACGAAAATTGTTTCTCTAGAAGTGCTGTATGGCACAAATTGTATTTTTCGTATTTTAATAATGATGTAAATGAGTTCCATAAGAATTTCGATTTTAACAATAATTAATTGACTTTAAGTATACATTAAGTAAATGAAAGTGATAGCGCCTAGAGAAAGGAGAGTTAGTACAATTGGCTAGAAAAAAAGTCCTAGAGTTGTTGTATTTAAAGATCAAGAGTTCAATTTTCTCTCACAATTTCGCAGCTTCTGCAAAGGTTTTCAAAAAAAGAAAGAGACAGCGTATGTTCTGAAATAATTTTAATATCAAAGTTTAGTAGCAAAAAGTATATGTCTGTGCATTTCCTATTGGGTCGATAAGTATCGGTTCGGAACAAGATGACATAACGCGATTGCAACCGATATAGAAGTGTTTTTTTTAGTAGTGAATCATTTGCTTCGAAGCTTAGAGATGGCATTAGTTTCAGCTTTTTGTTATTATTTTGAATAAATTGAGATACGCTGAGTTGGATTTTCAAAGTATATTCAAAAAGGCTTTTCGCTACTGAACTTTGGTATTAAAATAATTTCAGAACAGGCGCTGTCACTTTCATTTACTTAATGTATACTGAAAGTCAATTAATTATTGTTAAAATCGAAATTCTTATGGAACTCATTTACATCATTATTAAAATACGAAAAATACAATTTGTGCCATACAACACTTCTAGAGAAACAATTTTCGTCGTACCAATAAGATACATATAGTTTAGTTCTGTCTTTAATTTGTACATGCATAACGGATAGATAGCCAACTTTCCTATGACCTCTAGCTGCTCCTAAAAAGTTGTCCCATTGGAGGGTTGGATTAATAATCAACGATATATCAAGACAAAAACAAAAAATAAAAAGTTACCACATCCGACACTTACTAGACAGCTCGCACAGCAAATCTTCACCCATGTTGACTATGGACTGAACCAATATTTCTAGATATTATTTCTTAGTATTTTTCTCTAAAGTAAAAGAAAAAAACCACAAATGCATCCTTACTATATATATGTACCAACAAATATCTCAGATAGTATATCACTAAATCTAGCATTCCAAAGACAAAAGGAAAACAAAAGAGAAAAAAAAATGTCTAGCCTTCCCATTACAGCTACATCTCTCAGTACTGCAACACCAGCACAGCTTTAGAAGAATTACATGCTCTGTAGATATGGGTCGCTCAATGACCTACTCTGTTCCTACCTTAGACTCTAAGGTGAATGTAACAGTGCCAGAGATTGGTGTTACACACCGTGAAATGACACTCGGTGAGAAGATAAGGTTCGGAGGCTTTGAGGGAGAGGATCAGGTGTACAAAGAGCGCTTCGTTGTGAGGGGCTCTCAAGTTGGTGTCAACAAAACTGCCAATATAGAGACCATAGCTAGCTTGTTGCAGGTAACTTTTTTATTCTGTTTATAAAACTTGATATATGCATGCATGGCTTGTTCAATGAGAAGAACCTGCATGCTAAATTGCTAAATATGTTCCAAAACGGTACAAGCATGCATGGGATTAATACATCAAGCATGACATATGTGCCGGATCAGTATTTTTCTGACGCAAGTTTAAATCATCATTGGATATTCTCATACTAACATGTTCGCTTATTATATATATACATATAGCAGAGGATGTGAATTCAAAATTATTTTATTGCACATGTTCTCTTAATAACTGTTTTCTTTGTAATGACTGATAGGAAACAAGTTGCAACCGTTCTCAAAGATCGGGATGCTCGACGGATGATGGATTTCCGACTCCACCAACCATGAGGAAGAACCGCCTCATTTGGGTCGCGTCACGTGTACATATCGAGATGTATAAGTATCCAGCCTGGTATACTAGTGTTGTATATGCACAAGATTATCTTAAGCTTGATTGCATATAAATTAATGGATAATTCAGCTGCACATATCTAATTTTTATGTGTACAATTTATGGTATTTTAGAAAATATCATTCAATAAGAAAACCAATAATTATAGAGGTTTTCTTCATCTCATAATTAGCATGTATCATTAGTTAGTTTGATTTTAAAAATATTGGCTTTTTTTTATCAAACAATTTAATTTTTTTAACAGTGCTATTTTGACAACTTTATGATAAATGATTAATATCAAAATCTTAATTGATTCATATTTGATTTATGTTTATCTTACAAATATTTGCTTATTTAATTATTATTTAAACTATTTATACTAGGGGTGATGTGGTGGAAATAGAACATTGGTGGGAACCAGATGGGAGAATTGCCGCAAGATTTGATTATATGATAAAAAAAAAAAAAAACTTATCTAGTACTGGTGAAGTGATTGGCCGTGTCACAAGGTTATTTTCGTCATTTTCCCCCTTTTTTAACACCTTTGCAAAATTACTTGACTTGTTCTTATAATTTTTAACTGATAAAATGAAGGACATTTTAGTCTTCTTTCCTATGTACAGATATACTAGATAGAAGGTAATTAATAGTGCCGCCTAATTAATTTCAAAACGAAAAAAGTTGAGGGTTGGTATAGTTATTCAATATAAAGAGATTATGTGATTGTCTTGCTTCTTAATTTCTTGTGTGCCTATTTAATTATTTGATTTTTTATTTATTTACCTTTTGTTGCAGCAAGTGGCTAATGGACCAAGACGCGCAAGCTACAAAAAATAAGCGGAGAGGTGAGAGACGAGTACCTTGCTTTGTGCGTCAAATCTCCAAGGTATTTAACCAACCTTTTTAAATTTCATTAATTTTTTTTTTTTTTTGAAAAGCATGGTAGAAGCTACTAGCATAAAAAAGAAAATAAAAAATGTATTAAAAATTCAATATCCCCACGCAGCCCATATACATGGGTTGCTCTCCTCTTCACCTCATGTAGCTACTACCTCCTGGAATCTCATACGCTTGCCTCCTCTGCAGTATTTAATCCACATTCAGCTTCATCTTTTATCTTTCTACACAACAACTCCGCCATCAAATCTGACCAAATTACGCACAGAAATCTTGTTGCCCATTCTCGCTTAGCCTTGCCATTTAGGAAGGTAACACATCTAATAGAGTTCTCCCAAATCTGATCCATAGAGTCCCCTATTCTCATGAGGCGGTACCCATATAGTGCACTCATAATTCTCCAAACACTCTGTGCATAGGAACAACAAAATAATAGATGTGAAGCATCTCCCCATCCACATGTATCACACAAATGACATCTCATGTCACAAGTCATCCCCCTCTTCTCCATGATATCATGGGTCAATATCCTTTCTCGAATCACCAAGAACGCAAACACTTTGACCTTCAAAGGCGCATAGCATTTCCATATAAAGCTGTGTCTCCATTTCATCTTGCCACCTGAAATCATCTGCTTGTACACTCAGTTTGCCAAGTACAGTCCATTTGTTGTCCAACGCCATACTAATTTATCAACCTGTAGTGAAAAAACAACTCCATTAGAATTCATACCTGGTGCTATCTCGGCTAGCTAGCCTGGGGAGTGCTTCACTTGGGGAAATGGTCTGAAATCATGGTCTTGGCCATAGTTCAAAAAATCGGCCGATTTCGAGTCAAATCGGCCGATTCATCTCGGAATTGGATGGGACCGAGCCGATTTTTGCCCGATTCTCGAGTTTGTGCGATTTTTTCCAAAAAAATCGGATGAACAGTGCTTGACTCGGCCGATTTTCCAATTTTTCGGCCGAGTTGCACTGAGATTTAGTCCGAGTAAAGCCAATTCAAAGAAAAAATGACAGATTTGAACCAACCTGAATAGTCTCAACCGGCGGTGCTGCTGTGGGGTGACTTGGACCACATGGAGGCTTGACCTGGACCGAGTCTCAGCCGGCTGTGCTGTCGTAGACTGAGCAAACAATCGGCAGTAGAAAATATTTCAATCGGTGCCATTCGAATTTCAATTTGGGGACCGAGTCTCAGTCTCACAAAATGAAAAAATTTTAATCGGCAAAGGAGAGAGATGAGGCAATGGGATAGGGGACAAAAAGACGGAAACTTACAATCTGGCCCCTCATCTTTTTACTATTTACTATTTTTCTACTTTACTCCTAAAGTAGTTGCAAAGAATGTTAAAATTCGGCTACATCTATTTTCCTCCAACAGTAATTGAAAAAAAGTTGGAATCTTTATATTCCCACCCGTGACATGTATTACATCTATTTTTTTAGAATAGTTTTTTGAAATTTTGAAAATTTTGACTAAAGTAAAATTAAATGACTGATTTAACTAAAATTGCACGTTATGTTGTCAAAATGAACTAAACATTGCTCAAAAAATTATTCGCTAATAAATGACAATCTTTCTTTTATCGATAATTATTTTTAGGACATTTTCATTCTAACAGGCAATGCTATGTGATATATATTTTCAACGAAAGAAATTAAGCTAGTTTAATTGCTCAAGAAATTATTTTCAAGGCATTTCCAATCTTTCTTTCATTGATAATTATTTTCAACGCTATGTAATATATATAAACAATACACAAATTATGCTGCATTTACACAAATGGTGTGACTTCTATAGTTACACAAATAGTGTGACTTCTATATTTTTTTTTACAAATTACTTTTATCAATTTTTTTCTATTTTTTGGCTACAAAACAAGTTTTTGCCAAAAAAACTCAATTTACCGATCTGATTTTCCGATTCCAGCCGATTTATCCGATTCTAATTAGGCGGTCAAAAATCTGATTCCGATTTCAATTCCAATTTTTTGAACTATGGTCTTGGCAGCCCATCTTTCGGTTTTCCAATAGGTGTACCGTCCCAGCTATCATACCAGAATGATATTGATCTACCGTCACCTATCTCCCAACTCATGCTCCATTGAAAAATTGGCTTAATCTTGATGAGATTTTGCCAAAAGGAGGAACCATTGTTGGATCTTAATCCAACGTTGAGCATATATGTGATATAATTATGAATTGTTTACTGTCATATATGATTGTCACAATTAAAGTGATCTAATATGGAATTAAGATATTAGATAATCTATGTATTCAATAGGATGTGGTTCATAAGTGTGTAGAACAATTTGGACAAAAATCAAATTATTGATGGACTGATTCTGAGATTTGCAATTAAGAAAACTGTCTTTTTTGAGCCCAGTGCGGGTGATTCACCCGCACTGGATCTAAGTGCGGACGCACTCAGGAGTTAGCCAATTTTTGGGAGCCTTTTGGTAGCCCAGTGCAGGTGGTTCACCGTCACTGGATCTGAGTGCGGATGCACTCAGTACTTAGCCAAATTTTGGGAACTTCAGAATAACGCAAGAAAAAATCCGAGCGCAATGAGAACTTCATAACAACACAAGAAAAAGTCCAAGCGCAGTGCGGACGCACTGAGCTCCGGTGCGGGTGAACCACCCGCACTGAGGACTTAAATCGATTTTCTGGAAGTTCAATTGAGAAAAATGTCCGAGGGCAGTGCGGACGCACTGAGCTCCAATGTGGGTGAACCACCCGCACTCAGAACTTAGGAAAAATTCGGAGCTAAATTTTAAGGGAGTTACTTAGACACGTTCTGACCCAGTGCGGGTGAACCACCTGCACTCGTGTGGCCAAAAGTGTAAAACTATACATAGATGGGTCCCCAAGGCACAAGATAACCAACTTAACTCAGAATTCTTAAAAGAGGTTATTCTTAGACAGAATTTTGAGAGCCTTCTCTTTTCTTCCACCATCAAAGAATTGAGAGGAGAAATCCATTTGAAATTTGGAAATGATTTCTCAAGGGTAATCTTGTTACTTTGGAAGACCTAATCTAAGATTCAACTAAAAGGGCGTGAAAGGAAAAGCTTGCAAGAGTCTTGTCTCACACTCATGGAGACGGTTGCTTCTCCAACCTAGGGTTTGATATTTCATGGCAAACAACATGGAATCAGGTATTGTATTCCGCACTAAAGATTATGTTTTTGGGTCTCTTTAACATAGGACGGTCTTAGGTTAAGGTGTGGATTGTTTCTTCTTTTCCGAGGTGTAAGTATTTGACCTCTAGATGAGATGTAATTGTTTGACCTCTAGATAAGACGTAATTATTTGGCTTTATGATTCCCAACAACCATAATTAACCCAAATCAAGGTATCACCAGCATGCACAATACACTTGAGTCTTATGACTATCACTGACCATAAGCAATCCTGTTGTGTGTATGGTTTCATCCACCAACGTAATAACAGGGACAAATTTGGGTTACGGCGAATCTGATCAATTCGATTAGTCACCCACTTTGACAAAGGAAAGGAAATTAAATTGGTATCAATGAGAGAACCGTATTCACCAACTGCACATGGCCTCCCCTTGAGATTAACTTTGCTTTCCATGCCAATAATCACTTCTAACCAGATACACTTGCCAGTTGTAATTTCATTGATTTATCTGATCTTATTCTAGCCCCAATACACTTGCCAGATGCGTATAGTTGAGCGACTAAATTAATAATCAGGCACTGAACTTGTCCTTTGAATGGCATAAATTGGTACCATCGATTATATCTGACAATTAAATTAACAATTTGTCTCCAGGTAATTTTACACTTTGATGAAAAAAAGGCCAATAAAAATAAAATCTTTTTTTTTTTTTTTTTTTGCAGATCAGCATTTCCAGAGGAAAATAATGGAAGTTTGAAGAAAATACCTCAGATAAAAGGCCTAGCAGACTACTCTCAACCACTATTAGAATTCTGACTTGTTGCATCGGCTTACCTATGCTACAATCTCCGTTGCAACTACTCAATTTTTGACTTGTTGCATGGGTTATCCATGCAACAAGTCGAAAATTGAGTAGTTGCATGGGTTATCCATGCAACAAGTCCAAAAAAATATCGTTGCAACAATCCCCATTGCAACTACTCGATTTTCGACTTGTTGCATGGGTTATCCATGCAACTGAGATTTTTGGAGGGGTTGTTGTATGGGTAAGCCCATGCAACAAGTCAGAATACCCATGCAACAAGTCATTTGTTACATAAACACTATTTACCCATGCAACAAATATTTTTATCCATACAATAAACCCAAATTCTAGTAGTGAACTTGACCTTACAGTATTTTTATACCCTTAATTAATTCATTTTTTGTGAATTTTTTTTTTTTGGCATAACACACACCTTAATTATGACTTTAAACTTTACCCAAGCATGAAATGTCACTGTTTAATTTGTTGCTACAACAGCAAGAAAAACATTATAAATTGGTTACTTTACCAAACTATATGGTCACATATATATTAAACATAGAAACATTAGCTTGTCCATTGTTTTCTATAAAATATGTTGTACGCTTTATCTGCCTAAATCAATATTCTTATTAATAATGTTAATTAATAATACTCATGAACGCTTATATATAAAAGTTTAAGCGTTTTTTAAATTATATGATAATGCTATATATATAGGCAAGAAGAGCAGATATGGATATGAACAAACATGTCAACAATATAACCTACTACATTGGGCTTCTCCAGGTGTGTACCTTTTCGTTTATGTATTTAAAATTTTGTTTTCAAATTTGTATTCTATCCAAAAAAAAAAAAAATTATTGTAATCAAGCAGCTTGTATCTTCACTTTTTTTTTAATGCAAACTATCTTTATTTCTTGTATTAGATTGACAATATCTTGTCCTTAATTCCACAATTAGGATTGTACTTAACACCAACTTGAGTTTAATCTAACAAAAATAATTATACTTGCAGAGCATCCCGCAAGATATAGTAGAAACACACGAATTAGAAGCTATTACAATAGAATTTCGGAATGAATGCCAGTACAATGACTCAGTTGATTCTCTTGCCAGTATCGAAATCAAGGAGAAATCAAATTCAAACCATTGCCAGTTCATTCATTTACTAAAGTTCTCTGGCACCCATCAGGAAACAAACCGAGGTAGTACTGTCTGGAGACAGCTTGAAAGCACTACAAAAAACTGATGTGGTCTTCAAATAATAACAAATATATAGTAGCCAAAATAAAATAAAATGTTGCCATAGATTTTCTTATAAACTTTGGCAACATGTCAAAAAATTGCCTTTGATGTATGTAATTATAGTGAAATTGAAAAATTGCCACCATATGATAAGCTTCCTTTGATGTATGTAATTATAGTGACAGTGTATATTGTGCCTCCTTTACATAACCATAAGTAACTTCGGTTACTATATTCATCATTAATTTAATGACACCAAATTACATTACCATAAGTGTAAGATCGATCAAATACCAAAAAAAAGTGCCGCACGCATCAAAATATATTTTATGTGCTTTAATAAATAGATGGAAAAATTCTGATATTTTATGTTTTCACTGCACTATTGTCTACGTGGAATAGACTGAAATTTTTATTTCTAACATAAAAAAAAATGATAATAAACCAAAGCAACTTTGTTTCTGGAGATTTCAAGATTAACACAAGCTGCTGGGCCATTTTGCAGCTTCAAATACTCAAGTCGGCACAATAGTTTAACGGCTCCTGAGCCATACAGTGAATCTGCAACTTCATTTTTTTTTAATTAACAGATTGATAAACATTTATAGTTTGGTTATTTTTGTTGGTTTTGTTGTATTTAAATATAAGGTAAATGTAACTTTATTTCTTTGTTAATGTTAATGTTATAAAAATAAATATAAAAAAGCCATAATAATCTAAAAATAAATATAAAGAAGTCATAGAACAATATAATGCTAATGTCTAATGAGTACAATAAAAATACGTCTAATAAACCTAAATAAACAATGTTCTTACGAGTACAAGTAGGATTAGATGATTAGAGCAGTTTTAGAGAAATTTGTGATAATAAATCATTAGTAGATTTAAAATTTAAAGTCATTTAACTTATTATAAATTAAATACATTTTTAATAAATAAAATCGTTAATAGACATTTAAAACCACTAATAACAAAATCCAATACCAAAAAATGATCCATCAAAGGAGACTTCATATTCTTTAAATAGATGGAATAAAATTCTCACCATTTATGTTTTCATTACACTATTGTCTTCGTGAAATAAAATTAACAATTAATATTTTTTTTTGTTAATGTCTGCACTGCATTTTGTAAAATAATAATAATAATAATAATAATAATAATAATAATGTTTTCTCTATCCTTACGTTTGGCAGATGAAGTAAAACTAAAAAAAATTGATATTAATTAAATCACTGTAAAATATTGTTAGTTGATAATAATGAGGTTTAGATAAAGTAGTATCGAATAAAAATATCAAGTTGCATTCATGTATTAGATTAGTAAGTAAACTATTAACAATAAAAAAGTTTCAAAAGTTTATGTTCATTACAAATTTTATACTTTCATTTTACTTTATTTCTAGATGTATGTTAACTTTACTTCATTCCATTGCACTTGTGTTTGATATATGAAAAGTATCTAAAAACATTTAAATTGTTATTATAATCATATCACTTGTCATTATAGGGGTGCAAACGGATCTGATATTAACCGACCGTATCCGAAAATTTAATACAGATATCCGATATCCGAATATCCGTGCGGATACGGATATGATTTTAAATTTCAATTATCTGTATCTAAATAGTAGATATAAACTATATAGTTCAATATGTATTATGAAAAAATTCATGTTATTTACTATTATAAAAAGGCAAATATCCGTATTCGTATCCGATTAATATCCAATCAGTATCCATATCCGTATCCAAAAAATAAAAACGGATACAGATATAATTTTTATATATATCCGATCCGTATCCAATCCGTTTGCACCCCTACTTGTCAAACACTTTTAGTGCCTCCCCTTAATTACCCGACTATATGATTTATATATATCTCCGTTTTTCTTTCGATTTCAGGTTATCTATTCTATATACTTAATCCTTGATAGCGGGTCTACAGTAAAATGAATAGTACCTATGACAGATGGGTCCCGTTTATTAGCAGAAGTTCCTCTCTCCGTCTCTCTGGAAATTTCTCGCCCCTCCAGACACTTCTAGCGCCCTTTCTCTTCTGAAAAAATTGTTCTCTCCTCTTCCGCTCACCTCCCGCTCTACTCTCCGTATCTTCCCTTCAATCCTGGTGCTCTACCTCCTCCGCTGACCTCCTTGCCACTATTCACACCGTCTCCTTTCCCTTCTCCTCCTCTGCTGGCATCCTTCCTTCCTGACATGCGCACCCTCTCATTACCCTTCTTCTCCTCCGCTGCTCTTCTCCCTCCCGGTGTTGACAATTTCAAAGGTCTACCACCATTCTCCTTTGGAATATTCAGCGGTGTTCTATTCGACCTCTATTGAGATCAAGGCACTTTTACCTAGGTTCGTGGTACATGGCAATGGATGCTGGGAGTGGCAACCATACCGGCAGTTGTACAGTTCATTCTCATGATTTTTCTACCCGACACACCTTATGGCTTTCCATGAAGGTGATTTCATTTATTTCTCACAATATTTTTAAATCATCCCAATTTCTCACTTTCAATTGATGTATATGTCTATTTTTTTTTCTGGTAGGATAAGAAATCAAAGGCAATAGGAGTGCTTGCGAGAATATACAACTTGGATCGGCTTTAGGAGGAGATCAACCATCTTGAGGCTTATTCCAGGCAATGTTGTAAGTCTGAAAAAACTGTTTAGTTACTTGGATGTCAGTTGAAAGAAATACGGCTTGCATTCCTCACTGAGGCTGGACTTCAGGTATATGAATTAAAATAAAAATTGAAAAAAGTTCTATTCAGGTGGAAGAATTTAGCATAGCCTCCTATATTTTGGGATATGTATTTGTATGTGAGTTGTGGTTATAACAGATCTAAAGGCTTTGATTTTGCACATTTTTTTATTTTTATTTTAGTAATGAGCAGCTAGACTCATGTGAATGTGAGAACATTTAGTTTGTTAAACAAAACTTTTTTTATTTTAGTGAATATACTTCTACGATAGATACTTTTAAATTTAATTAACTACTTAAAATATTTTCTTGACCAACTAAAATCCCTCCAGTAACAATCGAAGTTTCTTGAGACCTCAAAAAAAAGGGAGTAACAATTACCAATACTTTTTTTTTTTAAATAATTTGTGAACGGATGGTATTTACATATAACTGTCTTTTTTACATATGAAATAGATATGTATTTTGCAAGTGGGGGTCATGTTGGGGAGGACCAATAAATGAAAACTGTAATACCTGAAGGACAAGCTTTATTTCATGTAATTTTGTTGTAACAGTTGTCCTGATTTATAAGAGAGCTAACTGTGATATACTAACTTGATATGGTTACTACAATTGGGTTTGGTTAAAACTAAGTTAGCTTCTAATTTGGACTCCGTTTTCTGTTATAACTTCTGCTACATTTTGTATTTGTTGGACCATACTAGCACCAAACTAAATGTAAGTGCAGATTTCTTGAAACAAGCACCAAAGAAGAAAGGCCTTAAGTCCAAAGAGCTAACTTCTTCCTCAGCTGAACTAATGAAGATGCATTTTGATGTTGAGACATACAATTATCTTTTTCTTTTCTTTTTAATTTACTTAGGCAATATAAAGCAAGCCTTACCATACGGTCGATACTAAGTGCATAGGGTCAGCAGTATAAATACTATAACGTTGTTTTTCTGTTATTTGGTATTTTAGTTTGATGGAAATGATGTTTAAGACTCAATTATGTTTACACATGTAATCTTATGACAAAAAAGGTGGTGAAAAGGTGAATTGAAAAAATATGTACGATGGTGGGGATGCAGGATGGGGCTATACTAAGTCAAATTTTATCTAACTGGTATCAGATTTTGTAACACTATTATATACTGTCATGGATTGCTCATTTGTTTTTTCTGTTAATTCCCGAGTTGCATTGATGGAGTTTGAAATAAATAAGACTAATATGCCTCTTTGAAAGCTAAGCAAGCAAAATATACACAAGTACATGATATATTTAATATGAATTTCTATTATTTCTTATTTGTATTGTGACCATAATATGAAAGATTTTGATAAATTGGCCCATTGTTTTTTTCTTTTTCTGTACATGTTTGAGGCATTGACTGAGATTCAAAATTTGGACTATTTTTCTTTTTTCTATATTGTTATCTGACTTCTCTCTCTTTTTTGTTTCTTTTTTTGCGAGATGTGCTAGGAGTTGGGGTTGAACAGACGATGCTGTTTTGAACCATAGTGAGTTCATTACATTAGTGAATCAGAGAAAAAAAAAAACAATTTGTCTATTTGCCTCCAAATATATAGTTATCCAAATTTTTGATTATATTTCCTCATTTCCATGTATACCTTTAGTTTAATTGTCATGGACAGTACAAGAAGCTGAATTTGTTTTCATTAGGAGACTGACTGAACACTTGCTGGACCATACAACAAAAGCAGGTATGAAAATTCAAACACCAAGTTTTTAACAGTTTCAAAATAATCCTATTTAGTTATTGTAAATCATCTTAAACTCACAATATATGCATCTTGGATCTTCTGTACAACTATTTCAATGTATAGTGCCCTATCTTTTGATCAAACAAACAAAAAACCCAAAAAATTAAAATTAAAACAATTACTAAGTTTGCCACACCAGAAAAGACAATTAAAGCCTGTCCTTAATTCGTTCTTGCAGTTCTGAAAATTCTCACTCCTGTCCTTAATTCGTTCTTACAGTTCTGGAAAAACAATTAAAGCCTCCAACAACAACTGATGCGAAGGACGCAAGAGAACAACTATTTGTAAAACCTTCATCCAGAAAAGAGGTAATATATTTCTATATTAGTATAACACATGTTATATGTAGTGTTCAATCAGTTTTTTTTAGGTTTATAGGTCAATTTAGTCGGGATATGATATTAGCCGTTTTTCTCAGTTTCAAGGATATGATTTTAGATTGTTTAGTGCATGGTACTAAGATTTAAATTAGATTAATTTTGGGTTTCCTTTTTAGTAAACACATGAAAGTTGTAGGTCATGACATTTTAGGCTCATGGCCTCTGGAAATCATGTCCACAAAATAATCCAATGCCTTCTCAATTTCACCTTTCTTGCACAACTCACCTATAAGAGTGTTTTAGGTCATGACATTATGCTCATGTTCTTTGGAAATCATGTCATCAAGAAAATTCGCCTTCTCAATTTCTCCTTTCTTGCACAAGTCACCTATGAGAGTTTTGTTTTAGGTTACAACAACATCCTCATGCCCTTACGAAATCACGTCATCAAGAAAATTCAATTCCTTCACTGTTTCAACTTGCGCAGCCCACCTAAAACAGATTATAGATCACAACATCAAGCTCACAATCATTTAGAATATTCATTGTCTGAGTTTTGCCTTTCTTGCAAAGCCCGTCTAAAAGAGTCTTATAGGTGATAGCATTAGACTTACACCCCTTGAGAAATAATATAATTGAAAATATCCATTACCTCTTCAATTTTACATTTCTTGCACAACACAGAGAATAGTGTTACAAATTTCGAACATTGGTGCATTGCTTTATCTGTGTTTGCACATATAGTCAAATTAGATGTATGAACAATTACTGCGCTGACAACAAAACAAACTAACACGATTTTTTATTTTTACAACAGTGAGAACAACAAATCAAGAGAAGAAAGAATAGCTAGCTACATCGTATCGTATAAACAATTTTTATTGATTGTAAATATTTTGTTTAGTATCTCCATCCAGAAAACACTTAGAATTATTTTGTTACAACACTCTATAGAGAATTTTTTTTTTTCTTTCAGTTTTGTAACAAAGGGATGACAAGCTTATCAGATTGCATTGTCCCCTCCAAACACAGCTCATAAGTCAATGTCATGCCAATATTACTTCTATCTCACAGAGCACAACAATCTAATATTTATTAACTGTGCTCATAGAGCAATGCTAATTTTTTATCCTCTTTTTTTTTTTTCCTTTACAGTTTATTAGTTTTTGTTTTATGTGGTTTTCTTATGAGTTTTCTATATGTTTTTTCCTCTGCCTCAATGGCCACTGCCGAAGCAAAGCGAGGCACACGTCTAGTTTTAATTATTTTCGTGTGACGAACTTTCTGATAGATAACTGCGGTGTAGTGGTCGATGTAATTCGTATCCTCTGCATTAACTCAAAAGGGAATCTTTTGAGTTAATGAATCCTAACCATCCGATCTGTTTTAAGATTCGTGAACACTAGATCCGCACTAATATTAAAGGACCCCTCACATTATAAGCATGGGCCGGATAGGCTCCGTTTAAAATCCGACGGTAAGGATTTATTAACTCTTTTTGAGTTAATGCAGAGGATACGCATTTGGGTTAAAATGGTCTATCATTTTTTTTATAAAGAAGGAGAAATTTCATAGAACTTCGAGGCAAGAAACGTGGGACCCGATCTGACCTATGCAGAGGTTCTTTGGATCCCCTATTTTCTGCGCTGATTTCGGTGAAGCTTCTGTATTTAAGCGCGTATTTAATTAATACATGTGCGCTCCACCAATAGTTACGGAGCTGAAGCATCCCGAATTTATGTTTGGATTCGAAATTGGTAGGATTTCCTTTATGTTTTAAATTAATCCTTAATCCAATTAAGACACTTTAAATTTTGTTTTTCTCTAAAAAAAAAGATACTTTAAATTTATACTCAAATTTTATTGACAGAAATATAATAATAATAATAATAACAACAACAACAACAAAAATTATAATAGTAGTAATGGTGGTGGTGGTGATAGTAGGATGAGTTCAAATTTAGTGAAGTCAATTCTTTAGTTTTAAATCAGAACCGTCCGATTCGAATTTGAGATAATTTATCTAAAGTGGAGTGCACATATTCCGAGACATGAATTCGAATCGAACAGTGTCGATCCAAAATTCAAAGATTAAATTACTTTATGGGATCCGAACCCGTGATAGTAGTGGTGGTAGTTCAAATTTGCCACATCTCCATGCTATGTCATCATGAGGCTGTGTACAAGAAATATGAGATCTTAAATTGAAAATTGAAGGCCATTCATGTATAGTAACCCCACTTATTTGTCAATTGAACATGTATCAACCCGGCCTCCTCTCCCCATTGTGTATTTCTCACATTCTTTAACAAAATATCAGAGGGTGATTACACATATTGTAAAGGTTTGAGTAACAGGTAGCCTAGGAGCATTTTTGGTGCCGTATATGTCCTTCCAATATTTCATATTGCTACATTGCCCAATGCTCACAGCCCATATAATTCAGTACAACATATTTAGCTAAAAAACAACACTAGACAACTCAATTAATATATAATTAAGTATTGATAAAAAATATTTTAAATTAACAATTAACATGGCTAGAGAAGCAACAATGTGTACTCAAAGGATAAGCAATTTTTGTATGACCCGTGATCCTAAATATCATGCATCCTACCTGCGACTCGGAATAGGGTAACTACATACGCAAACAAAAAAATGTTAATTGGAAAAAATTGCACAATTTTGCATTAAGACATGCACCGTATAGCAGTTGCAGATCATATATATATATATATGCACCACCCATGTTTGACAGAGAACAATTCATTGGTTTTTTAAGAGAGTCAGAGGTTGACTATATATATATTGACAAAATTGTGTTTCTTTATCTTTTACTTATTTTCGGAACCAAAGAAAAATTGCAAATGCATGCGTGCTTCATGCTTGCAAGATAAACATACCAAGAAATGGGAATGAAGTCATCTAAACCAGTCTGTCACCAAAACAGAAGCATATACTAATAGAAAAGAGGAGAAGAAAACAAAAAAGATCTAAAAAAGAAAGAGAAAAAAAAAAGATAGATAAAAATGTTGAGCATTCATGCGGCGGCTCCACCTTTCGCATCAGCATCAGCACAATACCGCTTCCCCCACTACTTAAGCAGAGCACAGAGGGGAGTTAAATGCACTATAGATCATTATGCGGAGCGCTCCGCCACCTATGATGCACCTAGTCTAGAAAAGGAAGCAGGGAGTGGAACTGTTACACATGAAACACTTGGTGAGAAGATGAGGTTTGGAGGCTTTGAAGGGGATGAATTGGTGTATAAAGAGCGCTTCGTTGTGAGGGGCTCTCAAGTTGGTGTCAACAAAACTGCCAATATAGAGGCCATTGCTAGTTTGTTGCAGGTAATTTGTGTTTGATTTGCAAGTACGGTAATCATAATTAACAAAACTTTGCATCTTTGTTAATTTAAGATATATAATTACACTATGTCAAAACGGCTAATGCAATCAGAGCAACATACGGTTGCATCAGTACATATCCTTCGAAGTTCTATATCTTCCTTTATGAGGAACACGATTTTCTTTCTGATATAAATTCTGTATACACACAAACACACACAAAAGTATTTTTAATAACTCGTACATATGCATGAAAAAGGAAACGAGTTGCAACCGTGTTCAAAGATTGGGATGGTCGACAGATGGATTTCCATCTCCACCAACTATGCGAAAGCACCGCCTCATTTGGGTCACTTCCCGTGTTTATATCGAGATGTACAAGTATCCTGCCCGGTATATATGTTATCATTAATACACAATCTCTTAAGCTACAGGTTTTGTGTGTTCTACAAATATATTGAGGAAGTCATCACAATTTGAAAGGAAAACAATGGGGAAATTTTAGTATTTTTCTCCAGCATATATATATATAATGTGCTTAATTCCATAATTGAAGTACAAAATATTAGTTCTTTAATTGCTAAAGTTTTATAATAACTTCCTAGTTATTTGTATCTTTGAGAATTTGTATACCAGGGATGAAGTGGTGGAAATAGAACATTGGTCTGAACTGGATGGGAGAATTGCAGCAAGGCTTGATTTCATTATAAGGAATTTATCTACCAGTGAGGTGATTGGCCAATCGACAAGGTTATTTTCATGTTTCTTCTTCTTGACCATTTTTTATATATACTATGTAAATAACGAATTGGATTTAAATAACTAATCGGGTATTAGATAAAAAAAACAATGCTCCAACTTATAATTACTCATGCTCTGACTTCTAATTCTAATAACAAATCAGAATTAAAGAAATTTATTCTAATTTTAACTTTAAATTTAATCCTAATACAAATTAGAATTCCATCTGAGGGGAAAGGAGGGGAGAAGTACCTACTGCGTACGGTACCTCATCACCAATCTGATACAGGGCATTATCTCCTGGCTAATATTTTTATCAATACTGTTTCTAAAGAATATCATTAATTAACTACAAAATATATGAGTTTCTTTTGCAGATTAGCTAATTGATGAACACATAAAAATGTGCACAATTCTAATTTCTTATGTATGAACTGAGTGTAGATCAACTTAGAACTCGTAAAAGAGTCAATCGACGTTATATACAAGGAATTTGTGATAGTGTTAACTACCCGGTATATAAGTGACATGGTCGATAACATTATTAACAATTAATATAACATAATCATTTATAATTTGTTTATTATTTGTGTGTGTGTGTGTGTGTGTGTGTGTGTGTATTTTTTAATTTTGGGTTGTATAGCAAGTGGTTGATGATGAACCAAGACACTCGGAGGCAACAGAAAATTAGTGGCGAAGTGATAGATGAGTATCTTGCCATATGCAAAAAATCTCCTAGGTATGTCAACTAGCTCGAAGCTCAGTTATATACTTAACCAACTTTTGGCACTTATTAGTTTGTCTAGCTACAGCCATAATTTGTTATATAAATAATAATTGACTGATTGATAGTATGGCTTAATTACTACTACGTACTCTTTTCATCAATTCATTATACTGAAAAACTAAACAATATCTCAAGATAATTTTGCACTCTTATGAATAAGTACTAATAAAGTAAAATTCTCACATTTGACAGGTTAGCATTTGCAGAGAAGAATAATCGAAGTTTGAGGAAAATACCTATGCTCAATGAACCAGCGGAATACTCTCAACTTGGACTTATGGTACTTCTATCCTAATTAATTTCTTTTTAATTACTTTGTATTATACACCTTCACCTTGTGTAAGCATGTTATTTTTTTCTTAAAATATGTCTTATTGATTCATTAGTTGCCATAAGCATTCTCTATGCACATGGATGCTGCACCAAACTAACTAATAATAATAATAATATATATACACACAAATCTTAATTGATCGAGTTGTTTAGAACCTACTAATTGTTGATATTTTTGTATTTACCATTGCAAATTAACCAATTATAAATAAGGAACATTTTCTTTTCAAAGCAAAGAAAAAAAAAAGCAAAAGAATGTTTTGTATGTCATAAAGTAGCTAGTAGGATGATCCTTGAAAGGTTTTAGATTTGAGATCTGAATATTTTCTAAAATGTATTGTTAATGCTACAGCCAAGAAGAGCAGATCTTGATATGAACAAACATGTCAACAATGTAACGTACTACAGTTGGCTTCTTCAGGTTTTCCTCTTAAAATAAATACTTATTTTAGAATAGTCTTTTGCCTTCCTATCAAAAGTTTTCTCATGAAACATTTTCTTAATGAAATTGAAAATATTGCCAATGCATGATTCTCTCTCTCTAAATATATATGATTGTATGGTTGAATTTGACACCAAGTTCATGTTTTATATATTTAACAAAATGATACTCATCATGATCAGAGTATCCCTGGAGATATAGTAGATACGCATGAGTTAAAAGCTATTACAATTGACTATCGACATGAATGCCAGTATAGCGACACCATCGACTCTCTAGCCAGCACTGAGGTTGAGATAGAATCCGTAAATTCGTTATCAAATTTAAAGCCGAACTCAGGAGGTCGCCACCAGTTCCTCCATTTACTCAAAATTTCTGGCAAGGATCAAGAAATAAGCCGGGGCCATACTGTCTGGAGAAAGATGGATAAATGGTACACAAACGAGGATTACTGATTGCTTTTATTTCTTTCCTTTTTATATGTATCGAGGTTCAGCTTATAGTTTTGTATTATTATTGGTTTGGTTACGATTTTATTAAAAAAAAATATTAGAGGAAATATTTTCTTGTATTTTTATTGTCACTGTGAATTTCTATAGTGACATTTTGAAATAATATATATTTATTTACAGGTAATCTTTAATTTCATAGAGAGAAAAGTAAGATGAATTTATTTGTATTTTCTTAAGAAAATAAAGGTAGTGCTTTCTTCAAATCAACTTGCGACTATATATATTGTAATAATAGCTAATTTTTGTGGTGAATCTATAATTTATGTGATATTTATTAGTTTATAATTTATTTATATATGTATTGAATAGTTCAATAGCTCAGGTTAAACTAGTGGAAAAATTGGAATTAGGATCAGAATTTAACCGATTTTGATCCGGACGATACTAATATAAAACTAATTTGGATCGGTTAAACAACCGATCCTAAAAGTTTGAATTAGGATCGGTTATTTCAATTAACCGATTCTAATAGTACCATTAGGATTGGTTGTTACAAATAACCGATCCTAATGACCAACTATTAAGATCGGTTATTTCAAATAACTAATCCTAAGAGTACCATTAGGATCGGTTGTTTAACCGATCCTAATTCTTTTTTTTCTTTTTTTTCTTGCAAAACCAACATTTTGTGAATCTAGATATAATACATTACATATTATAACAAGAAATTTAAATAAAAAATAATAATATTACATATCAAGATAAAAAGTTATTACTCAGGATCATTATCAAAGAAACCACCAATATCTCATAGCACAACCATAAAAAATCACTTAACAACGGAATTTATATTGAGCAATAAACGATCATCCACGAAAAATATTTAAAAAGATTTACATATTATAACAAGAAAAAACAAATATCAAAAATCTTAGAACAAGGATTCCTCACGCCATACTAGCAATTGATTAGATTCACTATCCCTATTTATGTACCAGTGATACGATTTCAACAAGCACCAACTGGTTTCAAGTACCGACTGATCCTTACGACTACCATATCTAGCAGTGAAAAAATAAACCAATTATACCACATCAAATTATCATATAAATAAACCAATTACCACATCAAGTTATCATATAAATAAACCAATTACCACATCTAGCAGTGAAAAAATTAAGAAGTCACTCACATTCATCGCTTCAACAAAAAAGTACAAGTATGCAACAAAAATTATACCTTCAAAGAGATTTGTTGTATTTCTCCGCATGAATTGTACCTCAGGAGCAGAACTCTATTCCTGTAACCGTTCATGGTTAATGAAAGTAAGGGGCATGACCCTACTCTTTTTATCAAAAAAAAAATTGTACCTCAGGAGCAACATAATTTGGAGTACCACATGCTGTATGCAGCATTCCATTCTATTACAAAAATTAAAAATTAGTTTCACAAAATTTGATAACACTACAGTGTTGAAACATTATCTAAGTTGATTAGATGTGCTTACTTGGACTTGTGGTGCAAAAGCGCTTAGGCCAAAGCATGAAACTTTAAGAACACCATAGGAATCTAGAAATTGAGTGAAAAATATTTTGAGCACAATTCATTATATAAATTTGAAGGATTTAATTGGATCTTGCAATTTTATCAAAGAGTTCCCCACCATCAACATAATCATGAACAATATATATCTTAGTCTTGCTAGCCAAAACCTGAAATATCGAACACACGTGTTAGTTAATTAATTCATCATAGTAAATCTCAATTTGAAAGAAGGGAAATTGGATGTTATTTAATCTGAGGGTTAGCTTAGAAATAAATTAAGAGAGATTTAGATCTCATGCAGCTGAACAACATTGGGATGCTTGATGAGCTTCATAGTAGACTCAAGTATACAAATCAGAAATTTTTTGGTAATACAATGGGCCTTAGTGCCTTTTTCTCAAAAAAAAAAATAATAATAATAATAATAAATAACAGAGGGAGAGAGAACTATCAGAACCGTAATTACCTCATAAGCTAGTAAATATTCAAATAAATTAGATGTATTCCTCAAATGGTACTCTTAATGTGTTCTCATTCTCTTATTTGTTGATTCAATGTTACTAAACTGGTTGTTGGTTCAAAACCATTACCGCTATTTCTTTCGTAGATAATTCAGCTTCACATGTGGTCATTCGTTTCTAATTTTCCACAATTTAGATACACGAAAAAGTTGCATAATAACTGATTTAGATGGTTAAGAACTGCAATTAATTGATAAATTTGTGGCATAGATGCAAAGAAGCTAAAGGAACTGGCACAGAAGGGGTTACCATGGTTACCTTATAATTGCTTCTAGAAAATGGAATTGGCACAGAGGCGGCCGGCTAGGGTTAGCGGCAGCGGCAACGGCAGGCACAGGTTGATAGGCAGGCTGAGCGACTGGTGGAGCGATCGTGTGGAAGCGGGGCTGACCGAGCAGAGGCGACGGTTCTTCCCTTCGCGTAGCGCAGGCGAAGCTCTCCTCGCGCAGGGTTTTTTTCTCTTTTCTTTTCCTTTGTGCAGGAGCTAGCGGAGATGTTGTTGTTTTTTTTTTTCCTTTTTTTCCTCTGGGGTTATTGAGTTTAGGTAGGTTATTGAGTTTGAGAGACGGAGACAGAGAGAGAAACATGGATGAGAGGGAGAGAAAGAAGAGAAAGAGAGAGGCCGGGATGAGTTGAGACTCAAAAACACGGAGGAGAGGGAGAGAAAGAGAGAGAGGCCGGGATGAAACTCAAATTAATTTTTTAGCAAGTACAGAAGCGTGAAACAAAATAAACCTTGGCATTAAATAAACTATTAGAATCAGTTTTTTTAAATAACCAATTATAATTTGACACCATTAAGATCGGTTATTATAAAGAACCGATCCTAATAACACATAAATTAGGATTTATTTTTTAAAATAACCGATTATAATAGTATTAGGATCAGTTATTATAATGAACTGATTCTAATGATGCCAAATTAGAATTAGATCTTTAAAATAACTGATCCTAATACTGTTAGGATTGGTATTTTATAATAACCAATTCAGATAGACCGATTCTAATTTCAGTTTTTTCAATAGTGTTATGACATTAAATAAAATAGCAAAGTTTAACTAAGACAAAGTTAGTGATTTCAAAACAACATACATGATTGAAAAGACTACAAGAATCGGGCACTATTTGCAACAGTAGCAGTGGTTAACATTATCAGTATCTTCATAAATACTTATGTGGATAATAATGATACTCTTGAAAAATAATCATCTTTGTTAGTTTAATTTCAGAAATAGTTATTTTGTACTTTTGTAAATAGTACAGGTTTTTATAGGCTAGATATTCAAGATTAAAATGTTGTTCTTTTATCAAGAGTTGAGATGTATTCAAAGCTAGACCTTTCATATTTTTGAGAAACGGGGACGGATCCAGTATATGCCGCTCCTCCTAAATTTTGAATTTTAGTGGTGATTTATCGATACTAATCGACTTTGTCTCTCTCTGAATATTTGATTTGTAATTCGGATTAAATTTAGTATTAAAATCAAAATATTTTTTTTGAGTTAGATTAGTAATTAGAATTATAAGTTAAAACATCAAAAATTACAAATCAGAGCATTAAAAAATATAAGACAAAACATTATTTTTTATGAAGTACTCATTTAGTTCATAGATTTAAATCTGATATTTTTTTTTGTCCTCCCTTTCAAAAATCTTGAATCCGCCCTGTTGAGAAAGGTCCATCTTCTTCCACAACTGAAGCATCCGCCTAGCAGTAATAAGAATTTATTTACTATGGAGCACATCTGGACCTTTCATTTGAATTTAGTTACGAGAAGATCAATAGACTAAGAATCTTTTAATTAGTGGATTATTGCTAAGATTGAACTACTATGACCTCCGGCGAGACTTTAATGGAGGACAACTTTTGAATTGACCGTGTATGAAACCAAAAATCAAAGTTGAGTGCCTTCAAAGTAACCAAAATTTTTAAATATGCTATAACCCCAAAAAAAATAAACCAAACTATCATATTTTCTTATTTTGATACGGCCGTATTCTCAAAATACGATCACTTTTTTACAGGCCGCATCTAGAGGATGTGGTCACTTTTTTTTTTTTCTTCTCATGCAGTTCAATTTGAACAAGAAAAAAAAGATTGACCACACCTAAGAAATGCGGCCGTGTCAAAATTCGAATTTTTCAAAAATCATGATTGTTTGGTTTATCTTTTTTTGAGAGTATGATATATTTGAAAATTTTGGTCAAAGTAACTCGGAAATTATAAATTTACAATGACGAGGCTATGTTAATAATTTATATTTTTGTTTTGAAATTCAAATGATCAAATTGAAATTTAGTATAATTTTCATATAAAATTGCATTTAGGGATGAAAATTGACAGTTTTCATTATAAAAAATTCTAATTTTTTTAGATATGTAGAAAATAACTTGATTTAAATATCCTAAACCATTCAAAAGTAATAATTTTTTTACTTATCTGACAAAATATTAAACAAATTTAGAAAAAAATATAAAATTTGATTTTTATGTACAATTTTATATGGAGATCATATTGAACAATTCATATCGATTGTTTGAATTTTAAAAACAAAAATATAGACTATATGATGGACCGGTGTATGTCATGCATAGTAACGTGGCCTCCTTCAATTTACAATATCAATTTATATATGTACTATCCATGCATTAAAAATATAAAATAAATTTTTTTCTTATGGGATATTTGTTTATTTAAAATGCAGGGACTATATTGAATTGAAATCTACATCATGAACACATCATATCTGCATCCGGTATATTTGTGTTAGATGAAACCGATACAACACGGAAGAACAAATTCAACATTTTGAGTAACAGAAAAATCCAACCAACATTGGAAGCAAAAGGGGGGTAAAGATTTTGATAGAGTAGTTTTAGCTTCATACAGCGCATATATTATATAATCAAAACAACACTCTATATAATTTGTACGCTGTATAAAGCCAAAGCCAAAATTGCTATGTTGAAATATTTACCCGAAACAAAAATAAAAGAAAAAACACTTTAGCTGAAAAAAAAATGAAAAGAAAAAAAATGGAATGAAAAAGCTTACCAGCTGTAATGCAAACAGACAGCTTTACCAATGGGAACGGAAACAGACAATTAGGGGTGTTCATTGGGGCCGGTTTATTTGATTTTTAACCGAACCAAAAGTTTTTGGTTCAAACGGTTCGGTTTTTCGGTTTATTTAGTTCGGTTTGGTTTAAATTTTATTACTGTTCAGTATTTTCTGTTTGGTTCGGTTTGTGGTATTAGAAAACCGCAGAAACCGAACCGGCCGAATATCATAAAATATTGGTTAGAATTTTCATTTTAATACAAAATATTGGTTAGAGATTATCATTGACCTTCAAAAAAGAAGAGCAAATGTTATGTTGTTTTTTTTTATTTAGGATGTGCAAGTTTCTTAAACAAAAATGTAATGTTGGTTTAGGGAACTATAAAGATATAGTGATTGTTAAATATTTGATAAACTTTGATTTGTTCGGTTTAATCAAACAAACCGAAATTTACTTTGGTTCGGTTTTAATCGGTTTATAAGTTTAAATTGGTCGGTTCGGTTCTATTTTTGAAAACCAAATAAAACTTTGGTTTATCTATTTTATTTCAGTTTGAGCCGAACCGAACCGATGAACTTACGGTGTTAGTGACACTACACGCATAGGCGTGCCGCTTTTTTTTTTTTCTCCAGACCGGGTTTACTCCCCGTAAGACCCGGTTCACTACTATCTTCCTTCATCGGTTGTATCGACTGACCGAACCCTCTCCGCCATAAAACCCTGAAATCCACACACGGCTTTCTCTCACAGAGAGCGCATCAATCAATATCAGCAAATAATTAAAAGGTTATTTAAAACCAGTTGCGAGAAAAAGGAAAGCGCACCATTCCCGATGTTCAGGAGCCACGTAGCAGCTCCATCTGGCGCCGCCGCATCACCGCAATTCCGCCTCCCGAGCAATGCATGGAGGGGCCCCACCGTGGTCACGTGCTCCGCTCGTTCTGGCAGGGCCTCCATTTCGTCGTGCTCTGTCACGAAGGAGATTGAGGTAGCGCATGTGACGGACAGCGAAGCCGCACGTGTTGAACCGACATTGGGAGAGAGGCTGAGGTTGGGGAGCTTGTTAGAGGATGGATTGTCGTACAAGGAGAGCTTTGTTATCAGGTGCTATGAAGTGGGTGTTAACAAAACTGCCACTGTAGAGACAATTGCTAATTTGCTGCAGGTATGTGTGCTTGAATTTGGGAATTGGGATATAATTTGGTACATTGTGATGGATTGTATAATATCTTTTTGGTATGATATGATCGGTTCTGAAATCGGCTGGATTTGAATTTCAATTTTGTGGATGTCACTTTGCTTATTGAGATTGTTTTGAAGGCAAATTGGGTTTTTGTGATCAGCTTTATCAAACGGGAATTGATAATGAGCTTTGTTACTTTGTTCCTTTCACCTTAATTGGGTTTTGTTAGGTCAAAGTGAATTTTTGGGGAGATTAAGAAGACATTTTGTTTAACAGTTTGACCGTTTTTTTTGTGCGTTTAATTGATTGAAGTTTCTTTGCATGTGATTGGGTTTTGCCGAATCTGGAAATATTTAATTCTCTCAGTTGAGATCTTGGGACTTCACTGGAAAGTAGATATTCCTCTTTTTCTAGTTGGAAGGAAGTTGCCTTCTTTACTTTTGATTGGTCATTTTGACTTGTGATGTATCAAGCTGTAACCTTGATTTGGCCACATTAATTAAGTTTGATATAATCAGCAATGGTATTGTGCAGGAAGTGGGTTGCAACCATGCGCAAAGTGTAGGATTTTCAACAGATGGATTTGCAACCACGACCACCATGAGAAAGCTTCGTCTAATCTGGGTTACCAACCGCATGCACATTGAGATCTATAAATATCCTGCCTGGTATGTTGCCCTGTCCCAGTTGGTACCTCTTCGCACCAGTTAATACCTGATTCTTTTTCTGATGTGGGATCTATTTGATTTCTTTATTGAGTTTTTTTATTATCTAAATTATCGTGTTGTTCTGGTATACAATTGTTATCAATAAATACAGCTGTACTGCTTTATACCACTCAGTTGCACTATCTTATTAAGTAGTTGCTACCCATTTTGGTTTCGGGGTTTTATTTTTTTGTTGAGAATTCAAGTGGGAAAAGCTAGCTGGTTAATTTAACTAGTTGACTGGTTTGTAATATTGGTTGTTGTGATTTTTTTTTTTTTGGTGACTGTTTTGTTCTCTAAAATTAGGGGTGATGTGGTGGAAATAGAAACTTGGTGCCAAAGTGAGGGGAGAATTGGCACGCGGCGTGATTGGATCATCAAGGATTTGTCTAATGGTGAAGTCATCGGCCGAGCTACAAGGTTTAATTTCATCATTTTTTCATTATATATTCTATATAGAAATATACTATTGAGGAGACTGGCTAAAAAGCTTCTAAATTACTGGCATCAGTACTCACTTGATGGTAGTGTTCCTGGTTTCCTAAATTTAACAATCTGGGAAAATAACTATAATGCCGTTATTATAAATTTTACCTGTACAAACTGTGAAATTTCTGCAATTACTCAATAATTAGACTTAGTTGTCATCCTGAAATGTGCAAGTAAACAACGAATGTCGCAGATAGGATTCTCGAGGTGATTATTTAACAAGAGAGAAAAATAAACGTGGCACACATACATGAGGCTTTTGTAGTGCTGTGTAAAATATGTTCAAGCTTCATATTCATGTGTTTTTGGGGTTGGTTACTTGTGACATTTTATCTGGCTTAAATTGTTGGATCAGAAGGCACCCTACTAGAAAAAGGAATTTATAGAGTGTGAGGCAGACCAATATGATAAAACAGTGGCTTTGATGGAGATAAGTGAGCAGCTTATTGAAAGAGATTATAGCGAGAAAGATGACAGTATGAGAGAGAAAAAAGGACAGGGATTTCCCAAAGTGGAACACTTAGAGTCGTTTCAATGATTAGTATATAATTATTAGACTTGACTTAGCAACGATAAAATACATAAATATATTGTTAGAATTGAATAAAATGAAGTCACATCAAATTGTGAAAGATATTTCTCTAAGGAAACATAATCGATTAAGCATTAGTAATTAAAAAAGCAGCATTAAATGTGGCTCCTGTTAATTGTTTTTTTAATAATAGCTGATTTGGTCAAAATTAAATCAAATTCCGACTTAGTTTCCCTGTCAATGAGCTGACATAATCCGACCAAAACCAGACTCTGACCTGGACTTGATGCAATTTGAAAATTTTGATAACTTAAAGACCCTGAATTGCATTTTGTAAAAAAAAAAAAAAAATTCTCTTCTAATTATTTATGTGCCTTTGTTTCCATAGCAAGTGGGTGATGATGCACCAAGACACTAGAAAGCTTCAAAGAGTGAGTGATGAAGTGAGAGAAGAGTACCTTGTCTTTTGTCCCAGAACTCCTAGGTATGTCAATGCTATATCGTATTATTACCTTCAAATTATTTTGAATTTTATGTGGATACCCATTTTCTATTTTATTGAATTCCCCGATGCTCATCAAATATAGTAAAATGAAGAATAAATTGTGTACAGATTTTCATTTCCTGAGGAGGATAATGCCAGCTTGAAGAAAATCCCTAAGCTTGGTGAACCATCTGAGAACTCTCGCCTTGGCCTTGTGGTACTCGTGCCTTTTCATGCACCTTGCTATTTAATTTCTTATTTGATGGTTTTTTCACTTGTCTGTTAAAAACATAGCAAAATGAACTTTGTTGCCGTAAAATTATTACCCCCCAAATTTTACTCATCTAATGACATTTATATATATATATATATATATATAGGAATATGCTAGCATGCTATGCATAGCATAGAGCCCCTTCATGCAACGGCTCGGATTTCGAGTTTTTAAAATCCTAACGGTCGATCCGAACCGTTCATCTTGTTCTCCATATTAATATGTGTTTGGACACCAAATTTTACATTTTTTGGAATTTGTTTACTATTTTTTTAGATTTATTGAAAATCCCTGTTTTCAGCAAATCTGGACCATAAAAAAACAGCGATTTTCAATAAATTTAAAGAAATAGTAAAAAAATTCCAAAAAATGTAAAATTTGGTCTCCAAACACATATTAATATGGAGAACAAGATGAACGGTTCGGATCGACCGTTAGGATTTTTGAAAACTCGAAATCCGAGCCGTTGCATGGAGGGGTTCTATGCTATGCATAGCATGCTAGCTTATTCCTATATATATATATATATATATATTTTTGTTGTAATGTGGAAGGTGTCTTTTCTTGTTTATGTGTGAAATTCCCTGACCATACTTATTGAATTATTGATGATTTTTTTAATGTGTTGCAGCCAAGGAGGGCAGATTTGGATATGAACCAGCATGTCAACAATGTTACCTACATTGGTTGGGTTCTTGAGGTGTGTTCTTTACTTCTTAAATTAATGTTTTGTCACCATTTGTTTTCAACAGTTTTTCCTGTTCAAGGGAAATTTGTTACAGCCAAAAAAGGGGAGAGAGAGAGAGACCCAAAAAAAGGTATTTGCCTCATTGGCCTTCTGTTACTCCAATCATATGACCTAGATAATAGGGAGCTTAGTGTTGTAAAATGTAGTAATTGGTAGTCTCAAATATTTCTTATTTACATTTAATTAGCACAATGGTTCCAACAGAGAAAAATCATTCCATGAGACCTCCTATGCACCATTTATGATAAGAACACTGGTAGCAATAAGGGCTGAAGTAGAAATTTTAGAATGGGGGGTTGAAACCTAAAATGCAAAATTTTAAATATATGGTAAGTGGGGTTTGAACCCAAGTCTCCACAACCACAATGTGGGATTTTTTTCCACTAGGCTACAAGCACACACTTGATATTTCATGATGGGCTCTAAACTATATAAAACCTTAAAAAAAATCAATTTAAATTAAATATATATAATTAAAAATAATAATCATAGGGGTGGCTAAGCCCTTAAGTTGCATTAAGATCCGCCCCACTTTGTTATCTCACTAGTAGGTTATAACTCATTGATGCTATTAACAGAGCATGCCACAAGACATAATAGACACTCACGAGTTAGAAACCATAACACTAGAGTACCGTCGTGAGTGCCAGCATGATGACTCAGTCGATTCTCTCACCAGTGCGGAATTTGAGGGTGCATCAGCAAATGGGTCTTCTAATGGAGTAGCCCTTTCAATGCAAAACCCGCAAAACCAATTCCTCCATTTACTCAGATTGTCTGGTACCGGTCTTGAAATTAACCGTGGGCGTACTGTCTGGAGAAAGCTTAAAGGTAAAAAAGAAAAATTATAAAGAAAAACCAAAAAAGAAAAAAGTCATTTCCATTTTTAGTTTGTATTCATTGTTGTACTTGCATGTGAAGCTGTGTTGTTGTTGTTCATGTACTTTAGTTGTGTTCTTGCTTTCGTGTTTTCTGTGTTGTATGAGGGAAATGTCCACCCGGGAAGTTTGCTTGGTCATTGTTGAGTAATTTATAATAGGCAAGGACTTATTTTGCATATTTTGTTTGTTATTTATAGTATGTTTTGCTTTAGTTTCATTTTACACAATGGTGATATTTTGCTGGTCTAGTTGGCTGGCGTTATTCTATTATTAAGGCATAGTTATACTGATAGAGTTGTTGGGACCAAAGTTGGTACAAGTAAAGATTTTCTCGTGAAAATGTATCACCAAAATAGTGTAGTAATTGGTGGTATTATGTAATTCAGCAAGTGGTAGTCATGGTCTGAGAAAGATTCCACCAGGGTTGAGAAATTAGGAATTTAGGATCCTATTTGAATGCATCAGAGAATCCAAATTAATAACTTTTTGATGTTGAATTGATTTTCCATTACTGGATAAATGTACAAAGAAAAAACTATTCCCATGTCTTCATGGAACGAACAATAAAGGTGCATCTATAAGCGGGCTTATGTGAGCGACAAGCCGACAAGGGATCAGCATTGCCATGAAAAAAAAAATTTTGAATGAAAAGAAATAAGTTCACAAAAGTAAATGGTCAAGGTAGTTACTAGTAGAGCGTTAGCATTGTTTTTTATTTTTTTAAAGAGAAATGGTGGTCTTGCCCACGTTTGTATTGATTAAATAGGTTGCCACCAAAATAGAAAAGAGAAATCATTACTCAAAACATTTAAGCTGAAAAAAAAATATAAAAAAATAGGTTGAAAGTATGAAGGAAACGAACAAACAAAATCTAGACACGAAGAAAGAAAAATGCAAACGGATTGGATATTATCCATTCTTATCCGCATCCGAAAATTAAATATCTGAATATTTGTGCAGATATAGATATAATTTGAAATTTTAATTATCTGTATTCAAATAGTTAATATATATTATGATAAAAATTATATTATTTATCATTATTAAAAAAAACTCGGATATCTGATTCACATATTCAAAAATTAAAAAGAAATATAGATATATTTTTGCCACTATCTGATCTGTATCCAATCCATATAAAAATCTATTTGCACCCCTTTATCAATGTCAGCCTTCACTCTTCATCCACCGCAGCTTGTCAGAATGTGAAATAAGCAGGGTGGTCCCTGTTTTTTGCTTGATTAGGAACCAGAAAATTGAAGGGACATGTTGTGTAAGCAATTTTTTTTTCGATGAAACAATACGGAGTCAGTATTTTGCTTGCGAGCAAGTAGGATAATTGAATGTGAAGCCAGGTGTCATCTCTAGATTTTTTATTATCTGAAGCATGATTATAACAGTATTTTTATATATTTTCTTGACTCATCAACTTACGTCACTTACAAAATGAAAAGAAAAACAACTAGACAGAGTCAACTATAAAGCTCAGAAGATGTTACTAGAGTGCTGCAAAAGCTTTCAATTGGAGTGTTCTAATAGAGTTGCAATACCATCTTCTCTTGCCATCTAGAGATACTACTAGTGTGTTGCAAAGACCTTCAATTGGATTGTTATAATATGATTGCAACAATCATCTTCTCTAGCCATCAGGAGACACTACTAATATGCTGCAAAGACTTTTAATTAGAGTGTTGTATTAGAGTTACAACTACCATCTTCTTTTGACACTTGGGAACATTACTAGACTATTGCAAACACTACTAAAATCTGGATTTTTTGCAAGAGTAAAAATATTTGTTGCATGGATAAGTAGTGTCCATGCAAGAAATATTAGCATTTCTGACACAATTAAACTTGTTGTATGGATAGTCCCATACAACAGTTACTCATACAACAAGTTTGATGATTACCCATGACCTACCAACAAGGATAGAAATTATGTTTTAATGAATATCCATGCAACAACTCATCTCATACCTATGCAACAAGTCTCACGAATTTAGACTAAACAGTTGCATGGGTAACCTATGCAACAAGTTTGGAGGATAATTTGAGAAATATTTGTTGCATGAGCTACCCATGCAACTAGTTTTGATGATTTTTGAGAACTATTTGTTGCATGGAACTACCCATGCAACAGTATTGAATTTCTAGTCAGTAACATTTATGTATATATATTTGATCTCTCCTTTCAAATTGAATATATTTTGTAAATTACAGAAAGAGATACATTATAGCAGTATATTAATTTGTTCACATCCTACTTAAAAAGTAAATAAGATACATAAATAATTCGAAAACTTAAATTGTAGAATCTTAAAATTTTAATCTTAAGAATAAACCTTACAAAGTAATAATAAAGATACAAAAGCCTTCACCAAATTGCCATGCAACACATTATACAAAATATTACCAATTAATAACCATCCTATCTTATGCAACTGCCATAATTTGGCTGCTATAAGCTTTGACCTAGGAACTGCGTGTTGGCTAAAAAAAACTTTACCACAATGAACACTCAATTGTCTAACGGTTCCAAATTGACCAAAAATGTACCTTATTTTGCAATCAAGCCAACTGAGCAACAACTTACTCTAAATAAGCTTACTTTAAGAAATATAGCTAATGTAATTCAACTCTTATTCAATTAAATTTAAATTCTTTCAATTATATATACTAGATCAATGTTACTGATGTTTACCCTCAATCTAAATTATTTACCCAACTAATATTGCTACTTATCTTATGCCACTGCCATCATAGTTGTCGTCAGTATTTCATTAGTAATAAAGGGAATTTCTGCAAGTTGTCCGTAAGGTTTGGACATTTCCCCTATGATTCTTAGAACATAATTATTACAAATCGTCAAAGTAACCTGCATGTATCTATTCATTTGTCCGAAATGAAGAGATGGAGTGGAAAAATATCAAAATGCATTTACATTAGCCCAGGCTAACATAGCTTTTTCACAAAATTGCTCTCTTTTTGGTTGTTGCAGTAGCCAGACCTGACAGCTTAGCAAGAACCCAAGCAGAAAGCTTGTGACACACAGGAGCGTGACGGTTTCGGTTTTTCCTGACATCGGCTTCGATTGAGGCCTCTTCTCCATTTGGGGCATTCTTTCACTTAGTGCCTTCATTAAGCAACAAAAGAGAATGCTTGAGCAAGTTGAAACATTAAATGTGTAAAAGGAAAGTTACAAGAAATGGAGAGAAATTTATGTACAATCATTTGCGTAAATATATATTTACATTGATTATAAGTAATGGTCATCCCATTCTCCCAATAGAATAACACAATCTGAAGATGGAAAATGATTGTATATGTGAATAAAAGGTAGAGCAACATTAGCAACACAAAAACATATAAAAATTTACAAATTTACAAATTTACAAACTTAAGATATTTACTTGGTAATCTATTTGTCAGTTTTCTTAGATTATGAATTTGCAAATTTTTGTCTCATATAGAGGTTACAGCATATTTCTCATACATCTCTCAAATACATCTTAGTCTATACTCTATAGAATAACTTTTGGTTTTTTAAAATACATAATATAAGAAAGAACAAGAAATCTAGTATTCTACCAAATATTTTAAGTAAACTAAAGCTGAAGCGGGGTGTACGCAATCCTACTTGTAAAGTCATGCATTAGTTTGACACATCATTAATTACTCGGTATTGTGCTGCAATTTAGAATTTGTTTCATTCTTTTTTTCTTCTGCAAAATTTCATATATATCCCTCTGTGATTCCAACATTACATAGTTACCATTTAAAAAAAACTGAAAATTCATATTTAGTTATTAACCATCCAAAACTCAGGAGCTCTCAAATTTGTCCATCCATAAGATGTCAGGGTAGGTTGGCAAAAGTAAAGAAGCATTCAAATTTGGTGAATGTGAGGCTTGAGATTTTTGCAATGGGTAATCATGATATTTTCTTTTATCTGGAAATTAATATTGAAGATTTGCAATGTTATCCATGAAATTCAGATTTGCCTTACCTTTCAATTGCCAACTCAATTGGTGAATCCACATCACATAAGTATGCCTCAGGCAGCATGCCAAAAGAATTGAATGAACTTGGTAGCTTTGACTCAAGCGTGGCTGCTCTCCTGATTGTTTTCTTCGCTTGGTCAACTTTACCCAGCCTAAGAAGCATCTCAGCCCTAAATATCAGCATATGAAATTAAATGAATTTTAAGACTTTAATAGAAATAAAGTTAGAGAATAATGGATTGAATCTAAAATGCCAATTTCACTTTAATTCATCAATTTTAAAATGGGCCAAAACTTACAGATATAAATCTATGTATCAGAATAAACAAACGCAGCAGAGAAAATTACCGAAGGTTACATATTTTATGCCCAGACACCATTCAGTATAGAGTTCCTACGAATTGAATTTGCAATCCTTACAAAATATTTATGACAGTTGCTACATAAAGATAATACTTTCAGAGAACATAACCACCAGAAAGTTTCTAGTAATTAAATTCACCCAAGGTGTAAATCCTGTAAAGCTAAATCAATGTAATAAAGATCAATTCTGTGCACTGCAACAATATCAAGAATTATAAAGTTCAAATCTTGGTTTAATTATAATTCAAATCTTAGTTTAACAATTAGAGTTGTAAATGACATATTATCTTGCCATATAGAGATGCTACTAGAATGCTCCGAAGACTATCAATTGAAGTGTTATATTAGAGTTGTAAATACCTTATTATCTTGCCATATCGAAATGCTATTAGATTGCTTCAAACACCATCATTTCGAGTGTTGTATTAGGGTTGTAAATGTCATATTATCTTGTCATGTGGAGACACTATTAGAGTACTCCAAATACTTTTAATTGGAGTGTTGTATTAGGGTTGTAAATACCCTATTATTTTGCCATCAAGAGGCACTACTAAAGTACTCCAAACACCTTCAATTCAAGTGTTGTATTAGGGTTGTAAATGTCATATTATCTTAACTTACAGAGACACTACTAGAGTGCTCCAAATACTTTCAATTGGAGTATTGTATTAGGGTTGTAAATACCCTATTATCTTACTATCTGGAGATACTACTAGAGTGCCCCAAACACCTTCCATTGGAGGGTTTAATAAGATTTACAATTACTCTCTTATGTTGTCATCTGGAGACCATATTAGAGTACTGCAAACACCTACAATTGGAGTGCTGCAACTACCATCTTCTCTTGTCATCTGAAGTGCTGCAACTACTCTCTTCTCTTTTGCAAAAGTAATAGTCCCTGAACAACAAAAAATCTTCGTTCAAAGCTAACATCATTTACAACAAAATCATACTAGAAGAATGTTTTTTCTATAGAAAGTCATGTGGTGCAATTTCATTTTCTTTCTATGGTTCAAATTCAACAAAGATGACTTTTCTTAAAAATCTTGTTTTAATTAATATTATTCGTTAAATTTGAAAGGAAAGGAAGATATTATGCTCTCACTTTTGATATTGATTTTGGAGTGAAACCAGTTGGAAGATTTTATATATATATGCTTAATCTATTATATTGCATATTTCAAAACAAATATAAATATATTTTTTTCAAAGGGATAATATTGCTTAAATTTTGGTTTATGCAATTTTTCTTATTTAAAAAAAAAATCTAGCTAGTCAATAATAATTAGTATACTCGTGGTGGAATTAATAAGAAATAAAGTAGCTTGATTCTGTATCTTTCGTTAAAACAAAAGCTTTTATAGAAGTGGCACCAGGTAGTTGGTATATATATCAGTCTTAAATACTTGTAGATCGAAGTGCCAGACACATGTATATGCTCCGTTTACGTAGTCTTCTCTTAATAAGCATTTGTCCTATACCCCAGATTTTGAAAAATAACTTAGAGCCTATATGTTATTAGATTTTGAAAAATAACTTAGAGCCTATATATTATTTGATTGTTGCTCCATCCCAAAAAGTCTTTTGCCCTATTCCGGTGAGCTACAAATACCCTGCATTGATCCCAGCTCCAATTTTATTTAGGCCCTGTTCGGTTGCACCAGTGAGAATAGGAATGGGTACGGGAATCAGAAATTTTGAACTGAAAATTACTGTTCACCGTGGGAATAAAAACTTAGCTCTGAGCAAATTTTTTTTTTCCACGGTGAACAGTGATTCACCGAACAGGGCCTTACTCTTAAAAATAACATTGTACATCTCTTTTTTTTTTTGTAAAATTTAGTTTAAACCCTAAGTACGTCTAGTAGCAAAGAACAACACTTTTCATGTGTGAGTAGTGGATTCAAAATTCGAATAAAAAGTTCTCTATATATATTAAATAAAAATGAAAAAGCTAGCTAGCTAGACCTACATGCACTTTCTATTGAAAACAAATATACCCGCAGATTCTTCAAACCTTAAGGGTACGTTTGGATGAAAGTTAGAATAGCTAGAATAGTGTAATTTAAGAATAGCAAATGAAAATATAAAATAAATAGTGATTTTCATATTAGTATAAAAATGGTGCTATTCAGATTAGTAAAATGTTGTTTGGATTGTAAATTTGGAATAGTGAATAGTTGTAATCGATAAAAAATAATGTTAACAAGGTGCTAATTAAGATAAAATATAAGCAAGTGGGGTTTTAAATGAATTGTCATCATGTAGAGATAACAGAAGTGGTGTCAATTTTATAATTTTGAAACTGTGTTAGCGAAAATCCAAGAAAGAAATATTTTTTTCTCTCTCTTCACATTTTCAAATAGTAACTATTCCAACACTTACAAGGAATAGAAAATATCAGCTATTCTAACTATTTCAAATAACAAAAATATTATTTTGATGCACATTGTTATTTTAAATAGTCTTTATTCTAAAATAGTTCTCTATTCTAACTATTATCATTTCATCCAAACATACTATAGAATAAACCATGCATGTATTTTTGATATATTAGTATTGTCCACAAAGTGTAGATTTATGATGCTACCAAAATTATCAACATATTTTAAACCTTACAGATAACTACGTACCTAGTTGTGCATTGGCAGAATTTTATTTGAAATATTAACAACGTAAGTTTTTTTGCTTCCAACAACGCAAGTTACGTACCAGATCGAAAAGGAAAAAATATAGAAAGTCAACGTACATCAGTGACCCTGGTGCAGTTTTCTATCCACGTACGGCCAGTATTACTTTTACAGTCAAATAAACACGCGCGTCTTAAGCTCTTCTATCCCATTCTTGTATTACTTTTGTTAGTCAATAGACCTTCTATTACTTATACTTGCACTTGCACCTTGTATTTATTTCGGCCATTTTTTTAAACACCCAAAAAAAGAAAGATTTTACAAAAAGTGCCCACCGTTTGGATTTTTTTTTTTTTTAAAAACCCCCAGTCCCACAGGCGGCTCAGAATTCTAGCAGACCGTTCGAGGTAGGGGTAGTCCACTAGGGACCTGACCGTCCATAGTCCGGACAATCCTCTATTTTTTTTTTTAGAGAAAGAATTTTCATGTTTTCTTGTTTAGGGAGTGAGATGTCGTAACTCTTTATAATTTTGATTTGATTTATCAGTTGAATATCACAAGTTTAAAGATAACACTAAGGTTTGAGTTTTTTTTTATTAACTAACCCAAGCCGCATATTTTTTCTACAACTAGGGGTGTTTTAGTTTATTTTTTTTTTATGATGACATTAAAAAAAACGGACAATATAACACAACAATAAAATCACTATATATATTAAAAGAAAAAACCAATACATAACTGGAAAAAATAGCATGTTCTCCAAATTAAAAAAAGCCAAGACCGACAGGAATTCTGACTGACTGAGCGTTTAAAAAAAAAACAAAGGAGCAACTTTCGAATTTTGTATTTTTTTTTGGGATATTACAAAAAATGGGTGCAGGATTTCCCCCTTAATTAAAAACTTGAGCATGTTAAACAAGTTCACTTCTTTAATAGTATCAGTTATATATTATTGCCCTAGCTAGCTAAGACGACAAATGTATTATATATATTCCATCTCCTAATTCTGCCCAGCGCATGAAACGAAATGACTTCCATTTACCTCTTGCTCTCTATCTTACTGCTTCTCTTCATCAAAACAAAATTCACCATTGCAAAACACCGTCATAGACTCCCCCCTGGCCCATGGACCCTCCCTTTTATAGGAAGCCTCCATCATCTCATTTGCTCTGGCATCCCTCATCGTGCATTCAGAAACCTGTCGAAGCGGTATGGCCCCATCATGTTTCTTCAAATAGGCGAATGGCCGACCATCGTAATTTCATCCAGAGAGGAAGCCCGTATGATCATCAAAACCCATGAGGCAACATTCCGTAATCGCCCTGATCTTCCCACTGCAAAAATTTTCTCCTATGGGGGCAATGACGTGGCGTTTTTACCATACAGTGAACAGTGGAGAGAGATCCGCAAAATCCTTACTGCAGAGTTGCTAGGCCCGAAGCGGGTCCAATTCTTCAGGTCCATACGTGAAGAGGAGGTATTGGAGTTGATCCAAGTAATTTCATCATTGCCATCCTACACAGAAACAGTTAATCTTAGTGAAATAATGACTGTAATGGTGAATAAAGTGTCAGTAAGAGCTGTTACAGGAAGAAAAAGCAACGAGGAAACACATCTTTTGATGGTGAATGAGTTGCAATTGTCTGGTATGCTATCAGCAGGGTTTAGTATGGCAGACCTATTCCCGTCATCCCGTGTTATCAGGCTGATGAGTAGACATGTGCGTAGGGTTAAGGAGTGCCATCAGTCTATTAATCAACTACTAGAAAGCATGATACAAGAACATCAAGGGAGTGCAGTCAACGGAGAGGCGGAGAGTTTGCTTGGTGTTGTTCTAAGACTTCACGCGGAGAACTCAATTAGCATGGACACTGCCAAAGCCATTATATTTGTATGCCTTGTAACATAATTATTTCTTTCATTATCATCCATCTCTTTCTGCTAATTTCAAATAAAATATTTTGTTTTCCTAATTGATAGAATGGTATAGAGGGAGCAACCAATAACACAGGTGCACTTTTGGAGTGGGTCATGAGTGAATTAGTTAGAAACCCAAGAGTGATGAAGAAGGCCCAGGAAGAGGTGAGACGACTCCGAGGCCGTAAAATGATAACAGAATTGGACCTTGCTGAGCTTGACTACTTACATAATGTCGTCAAAGAGACATTAAGATTACATCCGGTGATTCCACTAATCCCACGGCTGTGTCAAGAGACATCTAATATCTTTGGCCATGAAATTTCCAAGGGGACTACTGTGGTTGTCAATGCGTGGGCTATTGGTATATACCTTCTTAAATTGACTAATATTTTTAAACATGTCAGAATAAAGCAATCAATAGAATATATATAGCCTGCTCATCAATGATTGTTCTTGTGCATTGGCAGGAATGGACTCAAAGTACTGGAAAGATGCAGAGGAATTCAAGCCCGAGCGGTTTTCTGGGGGAAACAGTTGTGAAAGTGCAGATTCAAAAGTAGATTTTGAGTTATTTCCATTTGGTGCTGGACGCAGAAATTGTCCCGGTGAATCTTTCAGTTCAGTGATTGTTGAGCTGACAGTGGCAAATCTTCTGTATCATTTCAATTGGGAGCTTCCTTTTGGGTTGAAGCCTGATGAACTGGACATGACCGAGACTTCTGGTGCGCATGTAGGAAGGAAATATCCTCTTTTATTACATGCAGTGCCTCATCATAGTAGTGGTTAAATCACTGCAGTTGTGCTTTTTTTTCTCTCATTGCTTCAACTTCAAATATATCTTCTTTCTCTGTGTGGTAGGTTACAAGTTCAAAATAAAAATAAAGATATCTCGTTGGTATTTAACAGTTGGTTGACTTGATCTTCAATCTTTGTTCAAAAATAAAAAGAATTTAAGTGAGATTTTATTTTAACTTGTGTGTGTATGCGTGCGTGCATGTGTTTGTGTGTGACATACGGTCAAAGCTTGCTAAATCAGCTTTGCCTCAGTTAAGCACATGTTATATATGATCAATAGATACGGTTAGTTCGTTGTACATATCCGCTATTGCACTATCCTATATATGTGTTGTTGTACATGCATGTAAACAGCCCAAATGAGAAAATTTAAGGACATAAATCAGTTTTTTTTTAGTAAGAAGGACATAAATCAGTTAATATACTCAAACCATTCAAGTTAATTTTGTGGCTCAAGAGAAGATTGAGGTGGCGGTACGGAGATCCATGCAACTAACCCACATGCTTTGTACAGTTTGTACTTGAGGTTACTGCTTATATTTGTTTTTCATAGTTAATTTATTTGAGGTGACTATTTATATATTTGAATCATCGCGGGGCTGGGGGAGGGGGGCACAGTGAAATAATAAAATCTAAGCTTATAATAGCAACTGACCTATACTATTTAACTATATATTAATTAATGAGGAGGGTTCAAATGCCTCTATTTTTTGTCTCCATCATACCTTTATTTTTAAGAACTTTAATAACTCAAAATTTATATATTAAAATTTAAAATAAAATTGTTGGATATGAACTATATCATTTTATCTATGCACATGTAAAAAATTATGACATTTTAACTTTGTTTTGATTGTCATCTTGAGCTTGTAAAAATGTATACAAATGTGAATAATTTCTAGACGTTGATTTTTTGACTTATTGATTCATATAAAAGAAAAATCAAAATGTGATAATTTTTTATGAGCACATAGAGAAAATAACATAGATTACATCTAACGGTTTTATTTTGACGTTTAAATTTTAAACTTTGAGTTATTTAAGTTTTTAAAAATGGAGGCATTTGAACCCTTGGATAACAAAATGAACATATAGATTTTCATATTTTAATTTTTTGATACTCTATAATAACGAATTCAATAAAATTAATTAACATGCCAATTCAGATGTACACACTTTAAAATGTGCAGTGGGTTATAATAAATGGTTTAATTTTGCAATAATTCAACAGTTTGACAGTATTAAGCTCATTGAAAGATCAAAGACATCTTCAAAACCCAATAAAGAAATTGTGGTTGAGCATACGTACCCAGCTTAGACATGTTCAACTTAAACAAAGTATCATCAGCTCTTCATCTCTAAAAAATAAAAAAATAAAAAAAAATACATCTTCATCTTGCAACTCGTTTGGTGAACTTCAGAAAACCCTATCTTAACGTTCTAAATTGCTAGCCCAAAAGCCAATTACATACTTATAACATTCTAAATTGCTAGCCCAAAAACTGCTCAAAAGATCGAAAAAACTTTCAAATTACATAAGACAGAAACCCTAGGCATCTGTGGGTAGTGACAATACCGTATGTGGTCTGCCTTGTGGGATGATCTATATTGCATGTGGTAGTGACAGTGCCATACGCGGGTTAGATAAACGTCGAAATTATACTTTGTTTAATTTAGAAAGAGATTACCTGAATACTAGTGGAGAACCAGACATTAGTATTGGTCAAATACGGGCATTAAGAACGGACCTTGGGCGACACTAATCGGGGCGTTACTAATAGTTCCACTAATTAAGAACGGTCCTTTTGTCCAATACTAAAAGTCACTATTAGTATCGGTTAATAAGTTCCAACTGATACTAAATAAACTATTAGTATCGGCTCTTTAATAAAAAGTCAATACTATTTCTATTAATAGCCAATACTAATACTAATAAGAATGACTGTTTAATAAATAGCCAATACTAATTCCTTTATTATCCGATTCTTCATATTATTAAGAACGACTCTTTAAGTGACCGATACTAGATTTTTTTTTTTTAAATAAATTTTAATATTTGGCCAGCTACTATATATTTTTGCTGGCCTATATATAAAACAAGCAGTTTGAAATAAAGATATCAAATAACACATCCTAATTTACACATCCAAGTATCAAGTAATTTACACATCAAAGTATCTCACTATTATTAAAGTTTTCTGCACGAATCTTGAGGCAGATTGAATAGGTTCCGAATTGGTATCAGATGCAATAGGTTTTTTTTTTTAATTTATTTATTTAGAATTAGATTGTGATTTGATTGAGGTGGAATGGGATCTTTAGTTTGATTATAGGTATAATTTGTTGAGAAGGTAGAATTTGTTTCAATTTTTCATTTGTGCTTCACTATTGGAGTAATGTCTTTGTAATCTTCCCTTTTCAGCCATTTCTTGTTTTTTTTTTTTTTTTTTCGTTTTAATTCAATTGATACTACTAAAGGATTGTATTGTTTTACATATCATATTAGTATAAGTTCTCCCTGTGCCAGAGATTGTTACTGCTCATGGATTTGCCTTGTTCTTTTGTACTATTTGAACAACCATGTAAGCTCTTAGAGCTGGTTAAGATGTCTTCATTAAGATGACCCAGAGAATTTTTTTTATATAGAAATTAATAAAAAGGAAGAGAGAAAAATAGAAAAAGTACATCAGATTTTTTTTATTGATAGAAAGATCAATAGAATTTCTACTGATTCTAAAAATAAAAAAGTTTGGATCGGTAGGAATTCTATTGATCCAAAACCAATTTTTCTTTTTTCCTTTTAATTTTCTTTAGTAAAATATAAAAAGGATTTTACAAAAATGGGTAAAGTATCTTTAAAAGTTAGATTTAATATAAACATTTCATCATTTTTTTTTAACTTTTTTATATTTTACTATAAATCTAATAGAAGAATTCCATGTGTATATGCATCAGATTATTAAAAAAAAAAAGATAACTATATTTGAATTGGTAGAATTCCTATCGATTCAAACTTTTAAATTTTTAAAATCAGTAAAAAACCTATCAACCTTTCTATATATCAATTAAAAATCTGATGATGTACTCTTTCTGTTTCTCTCTTCTTCTTTTTTTGTTTATAGAGGAAAAAAAATTACGATGGCCTAGCTAAACACCATGTTTTAGTTTCTTAATAATCTTTATAGGAAATCTATTTGATGGAGTCGGAGCCGTTCATTAGTGTGAAGATTCGCGCACACTTAAATAGCACAAATTTTAAATCTTTATGCACAAATCTTTATTCACAAGTCTTTAATTGATTTAGGTAGAAACCTAGTTAAGACTTGAACTGTCCCTGTGATCGATACCCGATAATATACTATACGATATGATTGTATTTAAACTTTGTGCATACACTTGTGTGTAGACAAAGTCAATCGCACACCCAATCACACATGAATCAGCACAACAACACGCTAGCTCTAAAGAAGATAATTCCAGCTCGCACACAGATCTACCTCAAACGCACGCACCCCCAATTCAGTATAGATCAACGCAAATCGATAGAACCGACCTGTCAGTGGACCCCCACCTTACTAGCCACTTCTACCATTCCCTCAAAGGATTTAATTTTAAAATCGCTTGATATATTGTTATATTAATTTTAAATTTAATTAGTCAAGTTTATTCCATATTATGTATATATATTTGAGTATAAATGAAGGATTTAATTTGGACACTCCTTTTTTCATAGGGGGGAATTTCGATGTATATTCCTCAAAAACATACGTATTTATTCATGTAAAGTTCATAATATCATATTTATCCTTCTAAATTTCAAAACCTAACCCATTTTATTTTTTTAATTAAATTTATTTTAACTTTATAAAATATTATTTTTATCCTTTATTTTTATTTCTAGTTTTACTAAAAGTGGGCATGTCAACAGATTTCCATTAAAATAAAAATCATACAAGAGAACATTGTTACTGGTACAATCATTGGTACCAGATTACAAAAGTAGCATAATGAAGAGTGAACTAAACTAGGTTTTGGAAAAATACCTTCAACACAACCACAAAAGCATTACATCAACATAATTATTGAAACAACCTAAAACCGAGCAAACTAAAAATATGCATAAAAACCCCTAGAACCAAGTAAATCACATAACACAAAACATCTTCAAGAAGTAGCATCTCGTGAGACAAAACCATCATCTGTACCAAGCATAAGGATTGAAACCCGTGCTCCTCCCATAGTAAGGCACGAGAAATTATCAATTTTATCCCTTATTAAAAAAAGAAAAAATATGTAGCATGTTTCAAAAAAATGTCAACTTAATTTCTAATTGGTTGGTGTCTAAGGGCAAATGGATAATTTCTCTACTTTTGATGCTTACACAAACACATATACTTATATGTCACTGTGTGAGCATTAGAAATAGAGAAATTATCCATTTGTCCTAAAAAACTGATCAATTAGAAGACTGACATTTTTCTGAAATATGTTATACAATTTTTTCTTTTTATAATAAAGTGCAAAAGGATATTTTATGAATTTAAAATTAGTTTTAATAGAAAAGACAATAAAATGAGTATATTTGTGAGTTTTTGAAATTTACAAGGTCAAATATGATATTATGAACTTTAGAGGAGAAAACATAAATTTGAAGTTTTTGAGGGATATACATGATATTTCCCTTTTTCATAAATCTCAGTTGATGCCGGATTGAGCATGAAAAGTAAATGTCATTGTGTAAGCATTAAAAGTAGAGAAATTATCCATTTTTTCTTGAAAATTGACCAATTAGAATATTGGCATTTTTCTGAAACATGTTACACATTTTTTTTCTTTTTATAATAAAGTGTAAAAGGGTATTTTATGAATTTAAAATTAGTTTTAATAGAAAAGACAATAAAATGAGTAGATTTGTGAGTTTTGGAAATTTCCAAGGGCAAATATGATATCATGAACTTTTAGAGGAGAAAACATAATTTGAAGTTTTTGAGGGATATACATGAAACTTTCCCTTTTCATAAACATTTTTTTTTTCTTTTTACCTTAATTTATCTGAACCCAATTTTACCTTAATTTATTTATTGGTTGTCTCTTGGGTATTGCTCTGTAGTTCAACCTGTTAAAACTCAACCGATCATGATCGTCTCACTGATATCTCCTATTTATCTGCTTAATTGGTTTGGTCATTGTAATGATTGTTAGTTATGTAAAATAAAACTTCTGTAATTTCATTTCATATCATAATCAATTAATCATTGCTTCTTCATCAAAGTAATTAAGAATCCCGATATTAACAAAACTTTCACATTTTTGCCACACTAGGAGAAGGTTTCAAAAAGGTTGCATTTTCTTGCAAATTTTGGTCCTAAATCAGAAAAATATATTCATTATACACTTATTTTTATCGAAGTGTACAGAGTTACACAGCGGACCACAGTATTAAAAGTTGCATGGGTCTGTATCTGTTACTAACTTGCTATATTAATGCTAAGATATATAGCAGGGTAGTTCTTTTAAAATATTTAGATATCATCTGGTACGAAACAGATGTGGTGGGTATGACATTTCTCTCCTTCAAAAGAATGTCTCAAAATTTAGCAGTATGTAGGAAACCGATCCTGCTATTCCCCAACGATACAGAATTTTTATAGCATCTCCCCTGCTGTGCATGCATAAAAAAAAATAAAAAATAAATAAATAAATAACTGTAAAATATTCTCAATGGCATAATGGCTCTCAAATAACTTCTGTAATGCATATTGTGGTCTCCAGCTAAAAGTATTCATAATTTTTGCTAAATGCTTTTGTCAAGCACTGCCTACAAAAGTACTCATGTTTTGAAGGAATTTATTAAGATTATAGGTTCTGCTTATAGACCGATACCCGATTAGCCTCCTTACACTTAGTGTTTCTTGGATCTTTCGTAATAATTAGAATTGTAAATTTTGTTTTCCAGTTTAGAGTTGACATTGTCCATTTTATAAAACCTCAAGTTAGGTCTGTAAATGAGCCGAGTTTGAGCGAGTTATCTCCAACTCGAACTCGAGTCGTTTAATAAACGAGTGAGCCAACTCGAGTTGAGATGATGCTAATGAGTTGTAGAGCCAACTCGAACTCAGCTCGTTATCAACACGAGTTAACTCACAACTCGCTTAACCAATGATAGTATTACAACACAAGTTCAAACATAGTTTGCACGAATCTCAAAGCACAAATAACAGTCTATAGATTAGGATTTGATTATTTTGAAATTTATTGTGACTAATACTATATAACTTTATGTAACTCGAGTTATAAATTAGAGAGCTAGGGTCAACTCAAACTCAACTCATTTATTAAACGAGTTGGCCAACTCGAGTTGTAAATGAGTGAGTTAAAGCGAGTTGTAAATGAGCGAGTTATGAGTTCGAGTTCTTTTGCCAGCCCTACCTCAAGTGCTCTTCCAGATTGCATAATCTCTAATATATAATTCAGACCGGAGACTGAAATGCAACGAACAAAAAAACCTCATCTGAAATTCTCACAGGTCAAATTGTACATAACAGTTTGAATGGGAGATTATCAAATGGATTCGGATTTCTACCTAGGTGCCTTTGTAAAATAAGAAAAATAGATAAGAGAAGCAACACAGAAGTAATATAAATCTTTTTTCTATGTCACTTTATTACGACATCACTTGTTAAAACTTGGGGGATACTAATTAACTGTATTGTATAGTTCCGTATTTTAAAATAGAATTAATTAAACCGTACACTGTGAAGCAATGGTTCTTATAGTTTTTTCTTTCTTTCTCAGTAATGGTTCTATATAGTTAAAAAAAAAAAAAAAAAAAACTCAGAACCTTAATTTAACCACAATTTTTATATATAAGAAAATTGAAAAAAAAAAATATTAAAAACGAGAATGGATCTGTGAAAATTTTAAAAACAGGAAGAGGTACACGACCCATGGCGTCCCTGAGGGATGCCATACCAAATTCAAGTCCAACGAAAAAAAAAAAAATTTTGAAAAACCAGGGACGCCATGGCATACCCCAACCCAAGAATTTCAGCACAAAAAAAAAAAAAAAATTTCCAAAGACGCCATGGCATATCCAATTCCATATACAAAAGCTGAAAATGAAACTTTACTTAGCATTTTTCAACTGAAAAAATAGCTTTCGTGAGATTTGTATATGGGACTAGATATGCCATGGCGTCCCTGAAATATATATATTTTTTTTGCTGTAATTTTTGGGCTGGGTATGCCATGGCGTCCCTGGTTTTTCAATTTTTTTTTTTGTTTGTTTTTTTTTTTTTTTTTGTCGGACTTGAATTTGGTATGGCGTCCCTCAGGGACGCCATGAGTCGTGTACCCCTTCCTTTTTTTTAAATTTTCACATACCCATTCTCGTTTTTAATATTTTGTTTTTCAATTTTCTTATAAATAAAAATCACGGTTAATTTAATGAGCACTACAATATAAATGATTCAAATCAAATTCAGTAAGTTGGCTTTTGGTATTTTTTTTTTCTTTTTTTAAACGGTTCTACATGGATTCTATTAAAAGCATATTCTAGAAGATGTAAAAGAACTTATTAAATGCTCATCTTAAGTCAACTCATTAGCTCTAAATTTCTTTTAGTTTAAGTTAATCACAACAGTAAATAATAAATTTCCTCAAGTCGTTTCACTATTTTTCTATCGGGCCACGTAATACAGTAGCATCTTCTTGTTGTCCCCATGCATGACGGGCCCCACACAATGGCACTGATGTGCGGGTCCCATTAGCATAGGATGCCTGGTACACGATTTTGGATTTGTAGAGGGGGCAAGATATGTTTAGTCTTTTCTATTAGGTGCCTCGAAATTCAAGAATTTGCTTACAATGAACAAGGCTCTAATGGCAAAATTAGTCTGGAACTTCATTCAACCAGAGAGACAGTGGTGGCTGCACTTTCTACCGTGCACACACAGGCCATGGGATATGGTGGGGCAAACGGCACTTTGGAAATCCATCGGGCAAATAAAGGATTTCTTTGAGGCTTCATTGACATATGTGGTGGGATCAGGGACTAAGACTTTATTTTGGCATGATGCTTGGATGGGAATGCCACTCAAATTCCAATATCCAGATCTATATCTTCAAGCTCAACAGAAGAATATTGCGATCAGTGAAGCAAATAATGATGGAGACTGGGACCTTGATTTGGAGACATACCTCACACAAGATTCAATAGACCAAAGTCAGCAGCTACTGCAACAGCTTCAATATATTGAATTGGATCAAGCAACACAGGATATTGCCCTTTGCAAATGGGAGATGGGGAAATCATTTTCTGTTAAATCCTTTTACAAAGGAATGGAGGAATACCCGGTGGTAAATGACATCCGAGCTAAATCATGGAATATTAAGGCTCCTCCTAGAGTGCAGATTTTCATTTGGCTTATGATGAGAAATAAAATTTTAACGGTGGACAATCTCATCGGAAGAGGATGGAAAATACCAAATAGATGTATCCTTTGTAAGGCAGCAGCTGAATCGGTGGAGCATCTATACGGTACATGCCGGTACACGTATGGGGTCATGCAGCAATTGATTAGAAGGAACGGGGATGTTGTGCAGATGCCAGTAACTGTGCTGGTACAACTAGTGCAAGGTCACTACATGGACAACATAGTCAACAGTAACAGCAACCAAGTTAGAAGACTACAGGTGGTCGTTTGCTTCGTGTTATGGAGAGAAAGATGCAAACAAATTTTTAGAGAGGAAAGCAAGAATGAGAGTGTGCTGGCAAAGGAGATCTTTGATGAATATATCAGCTGGTTCTTAGGGAGCTGAGAGGAGAAGGGTCCAGTGGAAAAAGTCTCACTAACAGCCCACTGGAATTGCTATAACTAGTTTATTTACAACATTTTATTATTCAAATTTTTACTTTTCTAATTTACTGTTTATCAAACTTTTGTAAAAATCAGATATCTCTGGTGTCAGTTTAATGAAACTTGAAGGCATGACCTTCACTTTTCTCTCAAAAAAAAACAACAGCTTGACTGGTGAGACCAAAATTTTATGGGTGGGTGGATTTCTTTGTATTTAATGTGGGGCACAACAGACTCAGTGGTGATGCTTCATTTTTATTTGGTAAACAAAAGCAAGCCTATGGTATATTTTTGAACTCGAATGACTTTGATTTTGATCTAAGTTATGTACAAATCCCACAGAACCTCAGTTTGTTAGATCTAAGCCACAATTAGATCTGGGGGACATTGCCTGACTCACTAGCAAGTGTTGATTGGTTTATTTTCACTCGATGTATCATACAACATACTCTGTGGGGAGATATCTCAAGGGGGTCAAATGTGGCAGTTCAACGCCAACTCTTTTGTAAACAATACATGTCTTTGTGGGAAGCCATTGGCACCATGCTTCAACCGGACACCTGCACCAGCACCTGTATTCCTATAACCGTCAGATTCCACACCTTAGGTGTCAACAGTTCAGATGTCTGCCTAAGGGCTTTTCATCTCAAAAATAAAAAAATAAAAAAAAAAAGTTTAGATGTCATGGTGCTCTGATGTATCCAATATATATTATGTAACTCCAGTGTTTTAATGAGTAATATTCATTTAGTGATCCAATTGCGAATTGCTACTAACTTTTTGACATCTACCAAACATTATTTTATTTTTTTCAACTTTCTAAGCATGCTCGGAGAAAACAAAAATAAAAATAAAAAAAGCAAAACAAAAATGCCCGTGTTGCAAATATATTTCAAGTGTTTGTTTCTTATCATTCCTTTTTAAGTTTTTGTCTCCTCATTAACATGCAAATGACAGAAATAAAGTTAAGTTGGTCATCATCAATTTATCATCTGTATTTCTTAATATGTCATTTTTGTAAATTGAGGAGACATACCGATCTCATATTGAACTCGTGTAATTTTTCTAGTTAGATAGCTTTCTATTGGTCTTAGATACTTTGATAGCGACCTGTGAATTAACCTGTTTGGAGTCATGCTGATACACTAGCAGCTAAGTCTGCTGGAGCCACAACCTCTATGACTATGTAGAGAACTGGGATTGATGGTTGAACTGTTGTGTAATTAAATTTGAACACATAATATTGTGTAAGTCGACAAATTTAGCAGTGTCAATTGGGATACATTATGTCGTGTATAATATTATTCGGGTAAAAGAATAAGAAAATGTCGCTGTGCTTGTGACTAATTAATAACAGATATGAAATGAAACATGTTTGTTGCGTCAGCTTGGACAACAAATTAATTAAAACTAACATAACTGATCCAATCAATCAATCAATCCCTTAGCCTTCCTTCCCTTCCTAGTTCATAGTTCCTGCAATGACAGCATGAAGAGATGAGTCACTGATAGAGTGATCGTCTGATATTTATGAATGGTTCAGATTTAGTAGACATCAAATTAGAAAGGAAACCAGATCGGCCGTCTGATTTTTATTTGTAGAAATTAATTCGATGGATGTCTCAGCCGTTCAATTATTATGTTTGAGTGTTTACTTAACTTGCAACCCCTGTCAGCCAGGAATAAATTTGGGTTCGGGATTTCAATAAGAAATTGGTGGGAATATCCCAGTTTTGTCAAAAAAAATAAAAAATCTTAGAAAAAATATGACTTTTTAATTAGGCTAGAGCATAATTTTGCTAATACAAGAACTTCTCTGCTTTAGCCTTCTCCATAATATAAAAAATAAAAAAAATAAGTTGCTCCTCTTGAACCAAAAAGTATGCACCTGAGCACACCAGTTTTTTATCCAATTGTCATTGGATTCCTGCTTCCATTAGAAAGATGTATGACTTGGACATGAATAAAACCTTCTCAAGTTCTCATTGAAAGAATGGCCTGTAGTCAAATGGATATGAATTTAAACTTCATTGATTGTTGTCCTACTACATCGAAGCTCTATAGCTTTTTTTCTCTGCCCAAATGACACTGCTACATTTGTTTTCTTTTACCAGAAAAAAATTAGCAGTACACGACATAATGTTGAGAAATATGTATGTTTATCGTATTATGAGAGTTGTAGGGTTATATAGGCAAGAAAGGTATTATAAAAGTTGTAGGGTTGTGTATGCAAAATGTACCGTCTATATAGGCCCAAAGGAACACAGAAATAAATACAATTCATTTTAGAACCATTTCCTATTTGTCAATTTGGTATCAGAGCTCAAAAAAAAAAAACGAAACCCTAAAATCGCTACATTAATCGTGAGCTACAGTAACCGCGATTTCACAGATTCAAGGCAGAGCCACCTCCGCCCTGCTCCGCCCGACTGCCTGAGCTCCGCCTCTCTCTGTTCAGGTCGCCTGACCCTCCTGGTCACGGCCTGAGCTCCATCCGGCCGCCGAGCTCCGCCCCTGCCCTAGTTCTACCGCCACTGCCATGATCTAGGCTTCTCTGACCTAGATCCGCCGTCCAGCTCTAGATCCACTGCTCCTCTCTCTCTCTGCTCCGCCTTCCCTTTCTCTTGGCCGAGCAGCACTGTAGCTCCGCCTAGACCACCAGCCATCTTTTCTTTCTCTTCTCTTTGGCTGTTTTTTCCTCTTTTCTAGGCTGTGCCACCACTTCTAGGGCCGGCCAGCCACCAAAGGTAGGTTCCAAGTGTTGATTTGGTCGGCGTGGGAGGCCTAAATCCCACGATACCCGAGAAGCGGATTCTTGGTTGGGTTTGATTGGGTTTAAGCTCGAGTCTTGATGCGCTAAATCAAGATCGGGACAAGAGGAAGAGAAAGAAAGGGGGAGATGATGTGGATGTGGATCTAAATCGGGTCAAGAAGAGTCAAGAACTCGATTTTGTAGAGGTGATTCGGACTTAGAACAATACGTGAGGCATAGATCTAAGTCGGATCAATGTCAGAAGGGGAGATCGAGAACCTGTTCGCGAAGGCTTGCGCGAAGTTGACTCCTGATGAGCTTGCTATCATGGTGCGAGCGTTGGCCGTGAGCCAAGCTCCTGTGGAAAGCAAGCCGAAGTCGCAGAAGTTGGAGCTTCAGTCTATGGACATAAAACTGGATGGGCCAGCCTCGTATTTGAGCTGGTCGCGTCAGGTTAAGAGAGCTCTGGTAGGGAAGAACATGGATGGGTATATCACGGGTGAGATGGAAGTACCAGCAAATGATTCGGCTGAGTACAGTGTGTGGAGGTCTACCAATAGTATGCTGCACAGTTGGCTCCTAAACTCGATGAATGCCTCTATTGCCAAGATAGTTGATGCAATAGAGGACGTGAGTGAGGTTTGGGGGAAGTTGATGCGGATCTATGTGGGGATTGACAACAACATAAGGGTGTTTCAGATTGAGAGAGAGATCGAGGAGGTAGCACAGAGAGGTAGGTCGATTGGAGAGTATGCCACAGATCTGGAGCGACTGTGGGCAGATTACGACCATTTCTCTCCTGCTGAGTGATGTTTGGATCCAAATTGAAAGAAGGGTGTGAGAGATGTTCAGAGGAGAACTATGCACTTTCTGAGGCATTTGGACTCAGCATTCGAGCAGATGAGCGCTATGTTGCTAGCCATGTCGAAGATCCCCTCACTGGATGAGGCGATCTCGGCAATGATACAAGAGGAGAGCTGTATGGGATTACAGGCTGGGACAGGGGGATCTCCAGGAGTGAGGTCAGCACTAGCGATCTCCAACCCAAGTAACACTGGGTACAGAGGTGAGACTCGACAGTGCTACAACTGTGGTGAGGTAGGTCACCTGAAGCAGGCTTGTCCTAAGCCACCAAAGGAGAGAGACACAGGTGGAAGGGGGCAGTCTGGGAGTCGTGGTCGCAGCCGTGGAGGCCGTAGAGGTGGAAGAGGCAACCGGGCACATCTGATGGTTGTTGAGGGGGAAGAAGAAGCTGGTGTGGGCTTGTCAGAGGAGGATCAGGCACTCGTGGAAGCCTATTCTCAGGGGCTCAAGAACAGGCAGAGACCGACAGGTGATGGGAAGAGTGTGCGTGATGATGCATCCACCTCCTCCTCTTCTGATGTCAAGGGTAATTTTGCCTCTGTTGCTTACTCGGCTACAGGTACTAGTGATATACTTGCTTTTTCCTCTAGATCCACCGCTAGATCAACAGATTGGATAGTCGATTTCGGTGCATCTCGCCATGTGACTGATGCTGATAAGGAGTTCTCTACCTATACTCACTTAGCGGTACCAGAGAGCATCCGGACAGCCGATGGTACGGCCCAGCCGGTGGTTGGTAAGGGTACAGTGAAATGTACCAACACTTTGACTTTGTCTAATGTTTTGCATGCTCCTGTTTTTCCTGTGAATCTCCTATCTATAAGTGTCATTATCTCACAACTAAACTGTGTTGTTTTGTTTGATAATCCCAAGGTGGTCTTCCGAGAGAAAGGGACGGGCAAGGAGATTGGGACTGGCACAATGCATAGAGGACTGTGATACATAGATAAAAAGGGTATAAGCTCGGCCCTCTCATCCATTGTTGAGAGAAGTGTTGAAGACCTACTGATGCTCCATCATAGGCGATTGGGTCACTCTTCATTTCCAGTTTTGAGTAGAATGTTTCAGTCTTTATTTGAAAAGGCAAATAAAGAAAATTGGTGTGTGATGCGTGTGAGTTGGGCAAGCACACCAGAAGCTCTTATGTTAGCTCTGGGAGTATGAAGCCTTGTAGTTTTGATTTGATTCATTCGGATGTATAGGGACCTTGTCCTACAACTACTTTGAATGGATTTAAATACTTTGTGTCTTTTATTGATTGTTTTTCTCGTGTGTCTTGGCTTTACTTGATGAAAAATAAGAGTGATGTGCTTGCTTGCTTCAAAGATTTTCACAAGATGGTACAGACTCAATATGGTGCAGTTGTGAAAGTATTGAGGTCTGACAATGGGACAGAGTACACTAACAAGGCGTTTGGGGAATACTTGTCATCTCAGGGGATACAGCATCAGACCACGTGTCCATACACACCATAGCAGAATGGGGTAGCGGAACGGAAGAACAGGCATCTCCTTGAGGTAACTCGGAGTATGATGATTTCGATGAAAGTCCCAAACCACTTGTGGGGGCAAGCAGTTCTGACAGCAGCCTATTTGATCAATAGGATGCCCTCACGGGTATTGGATTGGAAGTCTCTAATTGAGATGCTGACAGGTAAGAATGGAGATATTCTTCCTCTCAAAACTTTTGGGTGTGTGTGCTTTGTACATGACAACAGGCCCAATGTGGGAAAACTTGATCCAAGGGCCGTGAAGTGTATCTTTGTGGGATACTCAGCCACTCAAAAGGGGTATGCGTGCTGGAGTCCAGTTGAGAGGCGAATGTTTGTGAGTATGGATGTTATTTTTCACGAGCTTGAACCATACTACTCCTCAGAAGCAACATCACCATTTGAAAGCTCGCTCGATACAGGAGGTATGAGGCGAGAGGAGGAGAGTAGTGGTGATGGTGAGAGGAGGATGGTAAGTGTGGGTGGTATTGGTTGCCCCATGCTCGAAGAGGCTATGATTGAGCTAGAAAAGGAGACTTCGGCTAAAGTTGAGCCAGAAGTTGAGAGGATTGAGTCCGAGGGTGGTGAAACTCAAGCTCAGGGGGAGTCGAGATATGGTGAAGTGTATGTGAGGAGAAAGAAGCAGAATGAGGGAACCGTGCCTACAGTGCCTACTATTGTACCAAGTCCCTTGTCCCTGCCCGCTCCGACTCTTGAGACACCTTCACCATCCACCTCAGATCCAGAATACACAAGTGATATGATTCCTCTCTCTACTCCTCTCACTCCCTTATCGGTAAGGAGGACTTCTCGCGAGAATGCAGGCATTCCTCCTGACCGGTATGGTTTCCCACATGACATTGCCCAATTTGTCTCTTACTCACACATATCACCTGTACATGGAGCATTCATTGCATCATTAGACATTATCTCTATCCCTAAGTGTTGGCAGGTTGCTAAAGAAGATTCGAAGTGGAAAGCAGCCATGTTAGAAGAGCTTGAGGCCCTTGCTAAGAACAGAACTGGGAGCTCGTGTCACTACCACCAGGCAAGAGGGCAGTTGGATGCAAGTGGGTCTTTACAGTGAAACATAATTCTGAGGGTCTGGTTGAACGCTACAAGGCTCGGTTGGTAGCGAAGGGGTACAGTCAGACCTATGGAATCGACTATGATGAGACATTTGCACCCATGGCGAAGATGAGCACAGTGAGGACACTGGTTTCCATGGTAGTGAATGGAGGATGGAAGTTACACCAACTCGACGTGAAGAATGTGTTTCTTCATGGTGACTTGTTAGAGGAGGTGTATATGGAGATACCATCAGGGTTTGGCACGAACCAGACAGTGGGTAAGGTGTGCAGGCTCAAGAAGTCGCTGTATGGGTTGAAGCAGTCCCCTCGGGCCTGGTTTGATAGGTTCAGGAAGGCTATGGTAGGCATGGGCTACCAGCAGATCAATGCAGACCACACGGTGTTCTTTCGACAACATGGTGGTCACATTACTATGTTAGCTGTGTATGTTGATGATATGATCATTACCGGGGATGACGAGGGGGAGATTGCACATTTGAAGGCGAGATTGGGAAAGGAATTCGAGGTGAAGGATCTGGAAATGCTTAGGTACTTCCTTGGAATTGAGGTGGCTCGTGGAGCAGAGGGAATTGTTCTATCCCAAAGGAAGTATGTCTTAGACCTGCTCACTGAAACAGGCATGTTGGGGTGCAAGCCTGTGGTTTCTCCAATCGATGTGAAGGCCAAAATAAGTGCAGAGATAAGAAAACATGTTGATCGTGAGAGGTACCAGAGACTGGTAGGCAGATTGATCTATTTGAGCCACACTCGTCCCAATATCTCATTTGCAGTGAGCGTGGTGAGCCGCTACATGCATGACCCTAGGAAGGGCCATATGGACGCAGTGTATAACATTCTGAGATACCTGAAGAGTGCACCAGGAAAGGGCTTGATTTTCAGGCAAAATGGGCACATGAACATTGAGGGCTATTGTGACTCAGATTGGGCTAGTTCTCTTGATGACAGGAGGTCCACAGCTGGCTACTGCATGTTTGTAGGGGGCAACTTGGTCTTTTGGAAGAGCAAAAAGCAGCCAATTGTTGCGAGATCGACAGCAGAAGCCGAGTACAGGGCTATGGCATTGGCAGTTGCTGAGATGGTGTGGCTGAAGAGGTTGTTGGAAGAGCTCAAGGTGGATAACGGAGCTAAGATGAAATTGTGGTGCGATAGCAAGTCCTCGATTAGCATTGCCAACAATCCTGTGCAGCATGACAGAACCAAGCATGTGGAGATCGATAGGTTCTTCATAAAGGAAAAGCTAGAGGGTGGACTATTGGAGCTGAGTCATGTAGCTACTAGAGATCAAGTAGCTGACTGCCTCACCAAAGGACTTAGCTCGATAGATCTAGATAGGTTTTGTGATAAGATGGGCTTGAAGGATATCTTTTGCCCATCTTGACGGAGAGTGTTGAGAAATATGTATGTTTATCGTATTATGAGAGTTGTAGAGTTATATAGGCAAAAAAAAGGTATTATAAAAGTTGTAGAGTTGTGTATGCAAAATGTACCGCCTATATAGACCCAAAGGAACACAGAAATAAATACAGTTCATTTTAGAACCATTTCCTCTTTGTCAATTCATAACATATCCAAATTGACACTGCTCATTAATTACACAATATTATGTGTCAAATTGACAACAGCTTTATCAAAAAAAAAGTTACACAACATTACAACACCAATCCCGCTTCTTTACATAGATCCCAGGCCAGCATGAATCGATACCAGATTAAATCACAGGTCATTATCCGAGTATCCAGAACCTATAGAAAGCTGTCTGACTGGCAAAATTAAATAAGTTCGATGTGAGATCAGTATGTCTCCTTAATTTACAAAAATGATGAAGAATTATTATAGATGATGATGACCAATTTAACTTTTTTTTTTATGTAATTTGTATGTTAATCAGGAGAGAAAAAACTTTATTAAAGGGATGATGAGAAATCAACATTTGAAATGTATTTGCACAACAGACATTTATGTAATTTAACACAAAAAGTTAGCAGCAATTTATTAAATGGCCAATGTCAACTCTAATCTGAAAAAAAGAAAAATTAGATCTAATTATTACAGGAGATCCAAGAAGCACAAAGTTTAAGGAGGCTAAACAATGACCAGTTGCGACTTATTATAACAATAACAAGATTCGATCTATAATACCGACATAATGTACAAGTTTTAGATTTCGTGGGCTCCAATTCAGTGGTTTTATTTTTTTTATTATGCATGCACAGCAGGGGCAATGCTTTACAATGTCTGTACTGTCTGGGGATAGCCATATTGGTTTCCTACATAATGTTAAATTTTGAGACATTCTTTTCAAGGAGAGAAATTGTCTTACCCTGTTACCCACTACATCTGTTTCTTACCAGATAATGAAGATAGATTTAAACAGAACGATTCTGCTATCTTAGCATTAATAGCAAGTTAGCAACAAATACAGACTAATGCAACTTATACACTATTTATACTGTGTTCTGTGTAACTCTGTTCACTTCAATAAAAGCAAGTGCAATATGAAGATATTTCTCTGATTAGGATTTACATTTGCAAGACAATGTGAATTTTTTGACACCTGGTGAGGCAAAAGTGTGACAATTTTGTTAATATCAGGATTCTTACACTGATGAAGAAACAAAATTTATGATATCAAATGAAAATAATAGAAGTTTTATTTTACATAACCAACAATCATTACAATGACCAAACCGGTTAAGCCAAATAAATAGAAGATATCAGTGAGACGATCGTGACGGGTACATGTTCATGTCTTGAGAGAGGATTGGGGGAAAGATGATTGCAATTTTCTCAGACAACGAAATTTGGCTGTGCACTAAACTTCACTTTTTACACCAACCAAAGCATAAACAACCCTGTATGTCAAAAATGCAAATCACATGTGAGACAGCAACAAGGAAACAAATTGAACCTCCTAGTGAATAAATAGAGTATATATTTCCAAAATTGATATCACGTGATGGTATAATAAAAGAAATTTCAGAAATTAAATTTTGCTAACAGGTCAATGAAATTTAATAGGTTGATTTACAGAGCAATAACCACAAGACAGAACCAATAAAAAAAAATTAAAGTAAAATTGCATTGAGCAATACTTCTGTTGCAGTGGATGGTATGTGCCCTGGAAGCAAAGCTATGATTCTAGTTGTGCGTAACTATTTTCAGGCATGGTACTTGCACTGTACCAAAAGTATCGGTACCTTGCAGTTTATACTAACCAGCAAGTTCTATCCTGGCTGAACAATTCTCTGTTGATCTAGTAGCAATATTGAAAAATATCCAAGTAAAGTTGAACCAAGATAACATACTGAAGGTTGATAGCTATCAAACTGTTTGTTGTACTGGGGATTTACTAAATTGTTGGCTGTATCAGGTTGTTGATCTAACCCACTTTGCTTGTCCTCTCTAACCCGGTCAAAAATTCGGGTGTAAGTCTCAGCTGACGAAGGACCCTTTTCATCCCATTCTCCAAATTTTGGCAAGGCTGATGCCCTCTCAGGCTTCTTGCAAAATTTTCAAATTTACTTCAAATGTTAGAGATAACTGTATGAAGAAAATTAAGTATAATAATATAATATATCTAAAGCTTTGTATAGGCATGGGAGTGTGTAATTTGTATATATTAAGCTTGTAAATAACCTTCTTTTATCAATATATCTTTGTCGGCAATTGCCGACAACCATAAAAAAAAAATATAATATATCTAAAGAAAAATAGTATCTTAACCAGCTCCTTTACTGTTCAGTTCTCAATAAAAGTAGGTCTGTACCAGTAAGTGGCAAGCAACACTTGTACAGTGGTACCAGCCAAAAAGGCCAGTACTCATCTGATGCATCTATTAGAAGTTTAGAACTTAACACACTAAAAAAATTAGCATCAATAAAAAGAACTTACCTTTTCTTGCCCTCTGTCTCTGGTTCTCAGACGTGGTCTACCACTGGAAGGAGACGGAACATTCTCATCGTACCAGTGTCTGTGGTGAGGCAAACTTCTAGCAGCTATCTCATCCCAGCTCCTTCTCCTCTCACGCAAAACCTTAGGTCCCACAGAGGGAGACCCCGGTATGGCTCTTCCACCACGGCCTGGTTCAGCTTTTGGGGTGAAGACTCCAGGGATATGTGACATGCTATTATGGTTTACCGACCTATGTGTAACTCTGCTCTTTCGAGCAGCCTCAAAGTACTGCGTGTACTGCATGGTGTCGGCATCCTCCCAGTTGCCAAATTTTGGTATACGCGGATTTTGCTACAGATACATAAACAGTAATTTTACTTCTGTTTTAGTGAATCAAAGGATGGTGAATTAGGATAACAGAAAACAAAAATTTTAAATGGCCTCTCATCATTTATTAAGTTAATTAAATGTCCAAAGAACCAGATTGTTTCTAGGATCGGTTCTTGATTGAATTTATTGATTTAATAGTTTAAAAAGATTTATCCAGACAATATAGAAATTTTCAAACCAAAAGTGCATTATAGTCTGTCAGTTTAATTTACTACCAAAAGCTTACCAATTCATAAATAAGGCAGCAAATTAATGTACCATACTATTCTAATTGAGTGAGACTAGGGCACTATGCATAGCGCGGATTGATCTCAATTTTCAAAGTCCAAATAGTTGATGTAAACCGTTCAACATGTTTTATAGATGAAAATGTACCTGCAGACTAAATTTTACATTTTTTGTAATTTTTTTACTATTGTTCTTTTTAGATAGGTAGGAAATCAAAATTTTAGACCATTAAAAAGTAGTGATTTTCTACCTATCTAGAAAAATAGTAAAAGAAATTACAAAAGATGTAAAATTTAATCTGCAGGTATATTTTCATATGAAAAACATGTTAAACGGTTCATATAGACTATTTGAATTTTGAAAATTGAGACATTGATCTGTAGTACAGACCAATCTGCGCTATGCATAGTACCTTAGCTCCACTCATTCTAATTTATTTCAAAAATATGTACCAGTCTACAAGATAAATAGAACTTTTTTTCTCGAATTTATCTCTCTGTAGTCCCTCCTCCTCTTAAGAAGACAGTCGACAAGTATTGGCACTTAAACCAGCAATAAAAAAAAGTATCAAATTCTCTTCAACTAGAGATATTAATTTATCACAACCATGAGTCTAAGAGATAAGAACAGAGAACATCAGGATTCTTATAAATTGTAGTTCCGATAATCATAAATTTCTCTCAAGTCTCAAACCTATCTAAATCAACAGCACCTCAAATTTAAGAAAAAGGAAAGAGAACAAACCGCCATGCGCGATCCGCTTATCCAGAATTATCTCGACACTCTGCAATGCATAAACAAAAGATAAAGAGACAGAGCTTGTTTCTCTTTAGAGAAGACTAAGGCAAAGACGAAGAGAAAAACGAAGAGTCTGAATCCCTTTTCTTGTAAGTAGCTGAACCAGGTGGTGCTTAATTGCCTTGTGCGTCACCCCAGGCCCTGATTGGTTGTGACTTGCGACAGCGAGAGAAAGACGGAGTACACTTTATTGAAACTGAAAGGGCAGAGGGGTTAGGGTTTTAACAGAGAAGGTTTGACTGCATGCAGAGCACGAACCATATGCAGCGCTGTTTTGATTCTATAGTTCGTCCGCTGTATGAAGCCAAAACTACACCGTTCAAGATCGTTTTATATATAGAGCAATATGTGTATACAATTGTAGATAATCCGAAACAAAAAGCACCCGTAGTTTGGGGCGGGTTTGACTGTTGTGGTGGGTCCTGTTTGACTGTAGCCAAATCTTTAAACGTCTCATCTACGCACTCTATCTATTAGAGATTCTCTGTGTCTATTTTCCATATATTTCAATATAGCGAGTAAATATAATCCATGGGTGAAGCATTCATTATCCAGAATAAGTTGTTTTCTTTCGCTGCAGCCAAATGGAAGAATAAGTTGTTTTCACTGAATATGAAGTTATGAAGTACATACATCCTCTAATTATTTCAAAATGGTAACGTCTCCGGAACACAAGCAAAATGACAATTGCAGGGTCCCACCGGTTCTAAATAGATGATGTGGCTGTCTTTTCAATTTATTTATGGTTTTGCCATTGATGACGTTTGCTGTCGTATATTCTTCCTCCTCTGTGCTGATCTTCTGTGGTCTTTCCTTTATAATGATGTTTCATTTCTTCCTCTTCTTTACTCCAATTCCAATTCGTGGGATCCTTTCAAATTATTAATATTTCGATCTTATATTTATGCAATTAATTAGACTTGCAGCTATCACGCGAGTATTGTACTAACAATTCTGATTACATTTTGTAAATTAACAAATAGATTTATACCCCTACAATAAATATTGTAATATTGTGATTATTGTATCAGTATTTTATAGTTTTTTAGTTACATACTCTTATATTTCATTAATTATTCCCTTACAATGGACTAATCATTTTTTTTATCCGAAATCCTTGTATCCGCATTCAATCACGCATTCAATCAATCAATCAATCCCTGTCTCTTTTCCCCGTTTCCAAAAACTAAAATTTCTACATAAATGAGGCAGTGAAAGAAATATACTCTGATAAGTGACCCTGTGATGGAACGCAACCGATCGATGCTTATATTAAATTCAAGTTATGAATCCATGGCGGTTGCTTTCGCAAAATTATTGTCAGACTTAATTACGTGTTAAATGCAGAACATGCATTATACGAACTAATTAGTATTGTTTTGGTAGAAATTACTTAGATTGGAATAGCTGGCATCGATTTCTAACTATTACTTAAGCTTATTTATCAAATGACTATTCGCGGGTAGCTTACACTTAAAAAATTAATTAAAATATGATATCTTAAACCTGTAAGTATTCCTAGTTCTAACTAAACTTTGATGCTACTTTTTTTAGATATAAATAAAGCTTATCATTATTTGGTCCAATAGCTAAAATAATATTTTTTGTATTAAAGATTGTAAATTAATTAGAAATCCAGCTGAAGGATCAATTATAGATATTAATTTTGAAGATTTAACTCACAGTTTTAATCTAAAAAAATGTGTAAATTTCTAATTAAAAAATTTCAAGACATGATGATTAATAAAATAAATAAATAAATCAGATCTATTTGTCTTTTTATATATAACAAGATTTATTGAAAAATTGAGATCAATTCTACCTCAAACACTCCACCATAAACAGCTTTAAATTTTGCGAAAATAAAATACTATGTTCCACTCCTCTTTTCCTAGAGTCCGTGTCCTTCCGATACCTGAGGTACAATTTAAAAGAACGAACGGTGCAGATTAATTGTATTCAGATCAAACTCAATCCGATACTGTTTTTACTGTAGGAGGTTATAAAAGAGAAGATGATTTATTTATTCGGGACTCGCAAACAGTAGGGGTGTCAATGGTACTTTTTTAGCCGTTTACTCAACCCGTATCATATTCGATAAGACGAGTATGAATAAAAATAGTTTTTTCATTAACTTATTGGATATGAGTATGGAATCAATTGTTTTTGGTCCGATGAAATCCTTGTTGAAATCAATTCATCTAATTTCATCAAGCTTGTTATTTCTGCACATCTCTTGATTGGACTTGTATTTGAGTTCGAATTTTGAATTCGTCTGACCAGTAAACATACACACACACACACTTGATTGGGCTTGAATTTGACCAGTAAACATACTCAATTTCATCTAATTTCATAAAGCTTGTTATTTCTGCACATCAATTGCCTCGGTATTAATTGGGTGTGTTTACTGGTATATATTGGTGGAATATCAATAGACTAACTGTAATTGTAGTAATTTATTTGATTATGAGTGTTTTTATATATGGCATTAGTTTAAAATTTCTGAACTCAAAATCTGACTTTGCTGTGAATATCAATTGTTCTATCCGTTAATTATTCCTTGTTTTGTACAGATTGGAAAATAGATGCACCCCGCCTCTCTCTACTCTGGTTTGGTTTGGTTTGGTTGGGTTTTTGTGCTTAATTAGAACTGGATCTAGTTAGTTTTCTAATTAGGTCAGTTTAAAATTATATTTTAGTTTTTCTCTGGTAAAATTTTAGTTTAGCATAAAAAACTTTATAGTTGGATTTTGTAGTTGGAAGTTGCATATGGTATAGGTCAGGGGTACTTAAATAATTGTACCAATTATATAGTATTGAATGAATTTAAGTTTCTGTTGGGATATTAGTATTGAATGAATTTAAGTTTATGTTGGGATATTAGTATTGAAGATTGCTTCAATTTATCTTTTTTCTATATTTAAGTTTATGTTGTGTAAAATTTCCAAAGATATAACATGTTTCGTCATCAGTCAAACCAATTAATTGTCCATATATGTTGTCCATATGAAGCCCGTTGGTTGTCCAATGAACAGCCATTAGCTGTCCATCTATTTTTGTCCGAATAGGGCCAGGTTGAACATGGGGTATGTAATGATCCAAGTTGAACGGACTGAACATGGTCAAAAATTCCTCAAGTTCGGGCCGGTTATGAACTTGACATTTATCATTCAAATTACGATACAGGCTGGTTATGGAATGAAACCCGCTCATTAGCAGCCCTACTTTAGTATACCTGACTGAGTATAATGAGATTTTAGCCATCAGTTATAACTGGGTCCGGCTAATTCACTGCTGGCAGTATTTTAGCCGGAGGCACTGTTACCATTTTTTCTATTTTCTGATATTCAAACAAACAAATCTAAACCGTTATATGTTTAATTTATATTATAATCTACTTGGAGACCAAATTTTACATTTTTTGGAATTTTTTTAACTATTTATTAAGCTAGTTTGAAAACCGATGTTTTCAGTAAATTTCTGCAGTATTGAAATCAACGGTTTTCAAACTAGCTTAATAAATAGTAAAAAAATTCCACAAAATATAAAATTTGGTCTCCAAATAGATTATAATATAAATTAAATATCTAACGGTTTAAATTTGTTGTTTGAATATTAAAAAATAAAAAAATAATAACAGCACCTCCCGCTAAAATGATGTCAGCAGCAAATTAGCAGGACCCATTATAACTTAAAACACAAATCTTAAAACGACCCCTATACGTACAATAGGCAGCAAAGCAAATTCCCATTGGCGGTTTGGCCCGAATTGGCCGGCTGGGAGCTAATTGTAATTGTATTTGTACAGAGCACAATATCGGAGAGGATACGGGGAAGCGTGTCCTAGGTTTTAGATGCGATGCTGTGCGGTGGTTTTAATCTGATCCGTTCGTTTCGGATCGGACGAACCAGATCAGATTTTATCTGAATTTTAAAAAAACTCACAATTTGCTGAATCCTTAATCCAGCCCGTCCGACCCAAAACGAACGGACTAGATCAAAACCACGGATACGGACCCACCCGCTTTTTCCTCTCGAAACAGAAACAGAGAGAGCAGCTTGAGCTTGAAGTGGAAGAGCAAGCAGCCATGGATGGCGATGGCGAAGTGTGTAAAATGGAAGGAGAGACTAGGAGACGTAGAAAGGGAAAAGAAAGAGCAGAGAACCAAGAGGAGAGAAATCAACAACAGAAAAACTATTTTCTGGAAGACGAGTCGGAAGAACACCACTTCAACCCCTTTCTACCTTCTTCTCCGAATTCTAGCAATTCTTCTCTTCCCAAAACCCAAATCAGGTTACCATTCTACCCAAACCAACCAATACTTATGGTTTATAAAATAGCCCTCGGAAAAGGTTGAAATTGTATATTTTGCTATGTCATACTAATTGGTGTCAATTTGACTAAGAAAAGGACGGAGGTGTCAATAGCTAGGTGGATAGAAGAAATTGGGATGGGGGAAGTGATAGAGAAGAAAGGTAGCCTGTGGGGCACTACTGGTGTAATTCGCAATAGCAAGCTCTATTGTCATGTTGAAGAAGTTGGGTAAGTGTTAATATTCCTAACATTTTTTCTCTTTTTGTTTTATTTTTTACACTTTAGAAATACTGCCCTGCACGTTAATAGACATTGTTTGTTCTGGTAAAGGTTTAATACTGGTGACTGGGATAGTACAATAATACATATACCTAAAATTCTGTGGTAATCCGCAATCTTATTATCTATGATCTTTTGCATGATCAATTATTACAGGTTTTTGGCTCAAATAGGAGCACTAGCACTCCTTGATGAAGGAAATAATAATATAATGGATCTGAAGGATATTTTTAGAAAGTGTGCCAACAAGCGGTATGGCTGCACCTGGGATTCTTTTGAGGCTTATCGGTATGGTACCCTTTTTATGAGATGAGGATTTATACTTTAAATGTATTCTGTTCCACACTGGTACTAGAATTCTGATTAAGATCCTTGGTTCATTGAATCGAGCCAAGTTGAGAACTAAATAAATCAAGAATGTACAAATGTGCAATAGCTGTTTTAATTACTAGATTAAGCTCCAATGAAATATTATAATTCTATCCTGAATATGATATTACTCTGAATTAATATGATTACCTGATAATTTCTCAACAATATGAAACCATAAATAGAAGCCTCAAGCGTAATATGTTTATTGCTTAAAATTTATTTGTCATTTCTCGACTGTCTAAAACTAGACATTGTGAAACTAGCCAACTATCTGTAAGCATTATAGAATTGTATTTGGATTAAGTTTCTGTGATTCCATTATCTGGCTCGGATATCTACTTTATTTCTGCTAAATTAACATCATATCACAATTGGATCCAATTTAGGGTTCTATTTTTTTTGTTTGATGATTTTAACCTGCGAGAAATTACAATATATAAACTTTTATCGTCTTACACCCCATACAGAGACATTTTTTTTTTTTAATTTTAACACTTTCAGGCACCTGAAATCATTGGGGTATGTAGTCGGGAGACATGGCCAGCCTTGGAGCTTAAAACTTGATAAAGTAAACTCTAATTCATATCTCACAGCTGATACAGATCCAGATTTGATAGCAGGTCGGGTAGAGGAATTGCATATAGGTGCAGCTAATCTGATTTTTGACATTCATCGACCAAATAGCAGGTTTAAGAAAACCGATCCAGGGGTTCCCAGCTTCATCATTTGTCTTGTTGGGTGATTAATTTATACATCTATTTGATTTTGACTCTCAATTATTTTTTTAATCAGTTTGGTCCATGGAGCCACCTTGTTAGTGCTTGGTCATTTATATCTTATACAAGCTTACGCAAGCTGTAATGTACTGTACAGTAGAATTAGGTATCTATGTTGTTATACAGTTGGAATTTGTTTCAGTATCTGGTTAGTATATAGCAAAATAAGCAACCTCTCTTTCTATGTCCACACTTGGTTCTATTTTAAGATTTGGGTATTTTGAGCCTATTTGATGAGTTGTGTTAATTTAGTGACTGACATTGACATGATTTGTTATTGAACTCATATTTTCTAGGGATAGGCCCCCAAGTAGAAAAGAAATAAAGGATCTGGAGAGGAGATGCAAATCAGTTTCTCTTAAATTTTGTCATGTTAATCACGACAATGTCAGCTTCTTTTCCTTGCCCAAAGTTTCTCTTCCGGTCTTGCCTTGACTTGTATTCCTTTTTCATCTTTTCAGTAGGAAAATGAGGTGATAGTACTTGTGTTGTATTTTAAAAGCAAGAATAGAAACCTCACAAAGAGCCATATCGTCTCTGATACCCAACCACTACTTGATAATTTACCAGTGTTCATCAAACTTTGAGATCCATGCATGTATGGATATCAAGACAGACAAATGGCTTGAATTTTGTCAGATTGCACTCAATTATCTATTGGATGTTGACTCTTTATGCAGGGATCTCAAGGCAGATGAATGACTGAATTTATCAGCTAGTGGTAAATTATCTGACGAATGGGAACTCAGTTGTGAAGCTCTACTTTTGCTTTCTATTTATTTTTGTGTTTGGGAAGCTCAAAGATACATATATTGCTGTTGTTTTGATAAAGTAATACTAAATTAAACTGCCCGGTTGGGAGAATTTGTGAAAACTGCTACGGAAAAAAAATTTAAATAATATAAAATTCTATTAAAATTTAGCTGCATGATAGGATTTAATACTTTTGAATGGGTATAATATATGATACGATGACAAAAACCTAAAATTTCTGTTTTGCACTCCGGCTGCTATCAAAATCATCACGAATTAATTCCTGTGCAAACAAGAATAAGAGGTCACGAACTATATTTATCGGAAACCAAGTTCACGATCTATATTTTATCGGAAAAAGAATAAGAGGTCAATGTTTTACATGAACTTGGTTTGATACACCTACGTACATCGATATATGGGATCGGCTGCGTGCTTTCCTAGTACACCGAGCCTGGCGTATATGAAATGTTTTAGAAAGAGATGATGAAAATGACTTTGTATATTGATATATGTTCTATTACATTGGCTGTACATATACAGGTTGTTTGTGAATATAACCGTTATACAATTTCCTAATATGATGGATTCTGGATGTTGCCTAATTACAAGGATTTAATTAGCTAGGTTACTAGGTACCTAATTTAGCTCTAGCAACTGTAATTTGGATGCTAGCTGACCTATTTCCTAAACCGGCCTATGATGATCTTCTGCCTGATATCCTATTTCTCAACAGTATATTATTAGGAGAAGAAGTGGCGACGCACCAGTGATTCACTCTCCGCCTCTCATGGCCCTGCAATTTGTTACCTAAGGAGAGAAAAACCCTATTTAAATAGCATTCAAACGAGCGATACACCAAGGCCTTACATACACAAGAAATAAGAGAAGCAAAGGAAAGAGAAGAAGGAAAAAAGAAAAGGAAGAGAGAAAAGATGTCGTGGCAATCATATGTTGATGATCATCTCATGTGCGAGATCGATGGTCAGCATCTCACTGCCGCAGCGATCCTCGGCCAGGATGGCTCTGTCTGGGCCCAAAGCGCTGCCTTCCCTCAGGTATTCACCATCCATGCATCATCTTTCCTTCTCCTTTAGATTGGGTGACTATTGGAAGTTTGTTCCCCTCCATCCGACCTTTCTGTGTAGAAATGTGGATCCAATATAACTGGATCAATGATGATCTGATCGACTGATGCTGTGATTTTTGGAATAAATTTGATAACTTCAGAAACCTGTTTTTAAGTATTTGGTCGAGATATTAATGCACTCCATAAAGCATATCGCTGCTTTAATTTTTATATCAAGTGAAACTTGTGAAGATAGACACTTTTTTATTTATTTCAAATCGACCTCTTAGAATACAATTCTCGTTCCGACTTACATGTCTCCACAGTATATTACCCACTGAATTTTTTTGACTTTAAAGTACTTCAAAAAGTTGCAAGTATTACCATAGGTTCCCTCGTTCTATCATTTTGAAAGAGCATTAAAACAGAGCTAGAATGATCATCAAAAAATCTTTTGCTGAGATATGTATACAAGATGCACATTATATGTAAAGCCTTTTGGAGGTGATTAACCATGGTAATGGTATTCTAACGTGCAGTTTAAACCAGAGGAGATAGCAGCTATAGTGAAGGACTTTGATGAACCTGGGTCACTTGCACCAACTGGGTTGTTTCTCGGTGGGGCCAAGTACATGGTCATCCAGGGGGAGCCTGGTGCAGTTATTCGTGGAAAGAAGGTAGTTCATTTGGTTTTCAATTTTGAAAAATTACATCTATCTACAATGCCGTTAAGGTCTCAAAGTGACATGTGAACCCCTTCAAAGTATGGAATTCTTTCCTTGCAAAAAATAAAAAAATGATCTTCTTTTCGTGCATACACCGAAGTTTTTTTTATGTATTTTCCATGTAGCTTTTATGGTTGATCTATTTCTGAGGGCTTACATAAGTGATACTGTTTTTCTAATCAATAGTACTCAACTTGAGTTTAGAGAATAATTTCCAATTTTTCATTGTACTCAGGCTTATTTTATTTTATCTAATTCAACTATTGGTTTCGGTTTTAGGGATCTGGTGGTGTGTGCGTGAAAAAGACGAACCAAGCCCTGATTATGGGTGTTTATGAAGAGCCGATGACACCTGGGCAATGCAACATGGTTGTGGAGAGGCTTGGCGACTACCTCTACGAGCAGGGCCTCTAAAAGTATTATTTTGCCAAATAAAAAGAAAATTTCTTCGACCGCTTTTATAGCTTTGACAGGGGGTTGTCATATCTTTACTTTTATTTCTTTTTTTGTTGTTGCATTTTTGAGCAAGTTTTACGAGAACAACACCAATTAGTTGTGTGTTTTGACAAGTTCTCAGTTGTAATTGCATTTTAACTGTCCTCTTCTTCATTGAATATTATGTTGATGCTTCTGCATTAATTGTCATATATATATAGTGTTGATATATAAGCAATATCTAAACAGCCTAACTATATTTTTCAGTACTTGGAGATGTCCTTGTTAATTTCCAGTCAATTCAGTTTCATATCTTAATATTGGCCCAATTAATTAAAAACATTCAGACAACTAATTTGCTTGAGAGTTTGCATTTGTGCTGTTGTATGTTGTTGCACTGCAATGCTGAGTTGTTTTTTTTTTTTTTTTTTATAAGAAATATAAGGATCATGCCCCTATTTAGTTATATTGTGGTAAAGAAGTTACAAGGGTTTTGTAACTACAATGGCAAAGAAAGAAGTTCAAAACATTTGAGCTAAAGAGAAAATCAAATAAAAGATTCGAAAAACAAAATAAAATTAAAATTAAATCTTCATTGTGCTCTAATGTTATACCCTGGCCTTGAATCGTTGTCTTCATTTTCTTCATCGTCTTCCAGTATTTTATCTTGATATATCTCGCCATGCTATATTTCCATTGCTCCTCTACTCAGTCCAACAGATATTGTATTCGGTTAGTAGAGTCTCTAAATATTCTTGCGCATCTTTCTCTCCATATCACGAATTGGGATGGGATGTTACCAATATATATAGCTCGCTTCATGAAGAGTCTACTATTGCCGATATAGCATGCATCCACATTGTTGTACTGTGATGTTGTAGACATTCTAATGTCCATTATGGCAGCCAAGCTTCTATAAAGTTCTCTTCTAGGCAATGCTGAGTTGGTCTTCCAAAGTAGGGCCATGCTGGAAAAAAATTTACCTTATAACAAAATTAATCTTATTATATCATTAGTAATTTTTTATTTGCACAAAAAATAATTATCTCTAGTAATTGTCATTAGAACAATTTAGCTCTGTAAATCAGTCTTCTTTTATCTCTAGTAATTTTTTGTAATAAACAAAAAAAAATTGTACAAAATTACTAGAGATAATAATTATCATTGACAGTTTTGTGATTATTTTACAGAGCTAACTTGTTCTATCATTAGTAATTTTATATAGAAAATTACTAATGATAATCATAATAAGTTGTTCTATCATTAGTAATTTTTTATTTTACCATACTCCAATTCCTTTAACTTCCTTAGCCTTTACTCACTAATTAAGACAACCGAATATCGGTTCCTTAGCACTCTTTAAGCTCTTAATCCTTTGTTGCCGAACGACCCCATAGGGCAGGTCCGACACAGTAAGAAGTTAGGTTAGGGCAGGTCTAGAAACTGTTAATGTTGTGATCTAGAAGTCAATCATAGGATGATTGTATTCTAAATTTTGTTCATGTAATTGGATAATTTGTTTATTATTTTTTTTTCTTGAGTATTTCATTACTTATAGATCATTCAGGTTGAGGACTTGGAATTGTGGAACTCTATACATGAGTTACTGAATACTCTAAAGTACCCCTAGTCTTGGTAATTAATAAGGAACATTAATTACTGGTATAAGATTAGCATTTAGATAAGATGATGATCATGTTCTGCAAATTATATGACAAGGAGTTGTCAATCTAATTAAATGGATACCTGATAGAGATCAAGGAATTGGACGTGATCAAAATAAAATATTTAATATGGATTGTGTTTGTGTCATTAATGTTTTATTTATATCTGAAATTATAAGATATGAGATGATTAATTTTCTCACGTGAGAATGCGCATTCGTGAGAATTCTAAGATATGAGATGATTGTATCTGAAATCATTGGGGTATGTAGTCGGGAGACATGGCCAGCCTTGGAGCTTAAAACTTGATAAAGTAAACTCTAATTCATATCTCACAGCTAATACAGATCCAGATTTGATAGCAGGTCGGGTAGAGGAATTGCATATAGGTGCAGCTAATCTGATTTTTGACATTCATCGACCAAATAGCAGGTTAAAGAAAACCGATCCAGGGGTTCCCAGCTTCGTCATTTGTCTTGTTGGGTAATTAATTTATACATCTATTTGATTTTGACTCTCAATTATTTTTTTAATCAGTTTGGTCCATGGTCATACCTGAGGCGATGCAGATTGCTTTAGGTGAGTTGTCCAATGTACCAAACATTATCAAATATCATACAAGGCCCATAATGCACAGCAGCAATAATGAATATAAATATACACTAAGAATCACAAAAAAATTAATTATCCTCTCTACAGTGCTTCATTTTGAATCTAAACCTTGTTTAATTAAGCTCTGATGAAGAAGAAATAAACTATAGCTTAAAGATCAGTTTGTGCCTTCTTTTGTGTTGAGAGATGAGAAAATCAAACGAAGCAACAAGCCATATAAAAGGAACTGAAGCTCCTCAAGAGAAAAAAAAAATCTTTAAAAGACAAGCACCGACAATTAAGTGCATAATAACAGCGGCATTAAAAGGCACAATTCACCAATTACAATTATTAGCTAATAAAATAAACCTACAGTTACAGCATTTTACTAAACGCATGGCATCATAACTTGCAATTGTTTTATTTCAAATTGCAATGATTACAAGGTTTGGGGCGTGAGAGACATAAATACTGGTGCGGGATTTCTGTGCACTGGTACTGGAATCGGCTATCTTCGTCCTCTTGAAGGAATCTTGGATATCATCAGAATTTATAATTCTCTTGATATGATGACCCACACTTTCATTTGATTTGTAATTTGTTACTTTTCTCTTCTTTAGAAGGCACTCAGTTCCTAACCTGATTTTTCTCTTTAGAAAGAGACTAACATCTGCATTAGAACCAAAAACCATCAATTACAAACACTTCTATCAGCATCAACATCAACATCAAGGTTTGCAATACAATTGCTATTGACCAGTCAGGTCCATGCCCATACCATACTATTGTGTTGAATTTTGATCCCTTTTATAACTGAGGCTTAATTAAACCTTACTTTAATATTGAAACTATGCAGTCAAAGATTGGCACATGCACCGTAACCAATCATGTCTTGCATCTATACCAGCACCTGACAAGCATCAAATTTGACTAACAAAGTTACAGAGAGTAAAAAAGATGCCCATGACAAGTCAGGTAACTGACCTGTTAGGCCCACATACTTCCCCTGTACAACAATGGCATCTTGTATTTCACTCCCACATGGGAGTCTCCTCTGTGCAAAAAAATCCAACAGAGGACCCCATGAAAGTCCAGGTGACACATAGTGGGGCCCAATGCGACTCACATAGTACCCATTGAGGCGTATTGTATTTGGGTCAAGCCCAAACATCCTTCCAACTAAGCCGAGGTCAACAGAAGATGAGAGGGAGATGGTGATGGTGCAGTTGGGAGGTGAAGCACCGCAAAAGCCAACAGAAGAGTCGAGGCAGAGGTAAATTGGGACATGAGAAGTGCTCACTGGTTGCATCACAGAGAGAGAGAGAGAGAGAGAGAGAGTGGACATAGTTAGAGAAAGTTCTATATTTTAACCTGTAAAACCATGTAATATCTCGTGTATAGAATCATTGCATGGAATACACATTTGCAAATTAAGTGCTATACAGCTAAAATTTAGAGATATGACTCAAAACCATAATAGAAAACAAGGAGAAGTTTGATGTTCTTTCTTCCCTTTTGTTTCTTTCTGGCTTTCTTGGAATGTGCTTCCTTATCAAAGCACCATAACAAACATTGGAGAGTTTAGTTAGAATAAATACAGAATTTAGATGGTAATCATTACAAATAGAGTATTATTTGAAACTAAAAAGATCGTTTGCAGTTCTTGACCCAATTTCTAGGTTGGCCCGATCAGATCATATCGGGCTGGGTCAGGAACTCAGGGTTGAGTCCAACACTATTTATTTAAAGCAAATCAACGAAAAATGACCCCTTTGTTATTGTTAAAAAGTACACATTGCTTCATTCCATAATTCGAATAATTCTGGTGTGCATTCAAAGTTCCAAACTTTAAGGTACATGCTGTCTTATGGTCTTAGCATAAATCCTAAATCATAGTTGTTCATTTCTAAAGGGTAGAAAAGCCATTTCCAATAACAGTATCAAATTGAGTATCTTTTATACAAGGATATTAGTATCACAAAATCATTACTTAGTCTATTTTTAATATAAAATGCTTGATCTCTGATTAATCCACATATATATTAAGTAGACAGATGAAAATACCCTTGTCCAGAAAACAGAAGGAAAATTGTTACATCTCTCATGTTTATATTTTAGTCATGGGATATATGCTTAAGACAGGATGTACTTAACTTAAATGTACACTAGAATCACCCTTATAATTTTTATAATATTGAAGTATTACGTTCTATGATAACCTAAAGTTACTGTTTAACTGAACATGTCTCACCATAACTGATAACTCGTTAACTTTTATTTCAATTTCCATGTTGTATACTGTCAAGCACATTATACTCTGGTTGTGAACCTTGAGACTTGAGAGAGATGCATACCAGTATGGGATTTCTGTGTACCAGTACTAAAATCTGCTATCTTGACCTTTTTAAAGGTAACTGAAGCATCATCAGAGTTTAGACTTCTTTTGGTAGGAGCATTTTCGTTTGATTTGTAATTTTCTTCTAGCTTTCTCTTCTTAAGAGGTCTCTCAATTTCTAACTGGAATTCTAGACTTCTCTTGGTAGAAAGTGTCGCACTTTTATTTGGTTTGCAATTTATTTCTGCCTTTCTCTTCTTAAGAGGGCACTCAGTTTCTGAATAGAACTTTCTTTTCAGAAAAGGGTTCCTGTCTGCATTAAAACCAAAAAATAAATTTCAAAAACCCTCATTAACCGTTAGATCATGGTTGTACTAATTATTTAACAATTCATCAAGCATTGCAAACCTTTGTGGCTGTATTGGTCTAGTACCATTCAGGTCATTGCTGGTACTGTACAATTTCTTTTATTTGCAAAAATGAGGTTAATAAAGACTTAATATAATCGTCAAATATGGACAGTCCTTGAGGTACCAGTACCACTACAGTACAGATCATGGATTATGCCGGTACTGGTATCAAACAAGCACCACATTGACTCATGAAGTAATAATAAAACTAAGTATAGTCATAAAGTACCCATATCAGGTAACTGACCTGTGGAGCCCATATGTTTTCCCTGTACAACAATGGCATCTCCTACGCCACCTCCACAGGGAAGTCCCCTCTGTGCAAAGAAATCCAACAGTTGGCCCCACAAAATACCAGGCGACACGTGTCTGGGCCCAGAGCGGCTGACATAGTAGCCGTTGAGGCGCACAGTGCTCGGGTCAAGGCGGAGCACACGGCCCACTAAACCGAGGTCCACCCCAGTGGAGAGAGGGACGGTGATGGCTGAGGTGGAAGGCGGAGAGCTGACCAAGTGGATAGCGGAGTCGCGACGGAGGTGGATGGTGATGTCAGAGAAGGGGGTCTCTGGTTGCATGAAGAGAGAGTGTGAGAGAGGCCGGGGAGGTTCTGGAAACTGGCGGGGTTTTGAAAGAAGGAACCGGAAATAAAATAAAAACAAGTGACAACTGAAAAGTACAAACACAATATTACAACTAAAACCCTGTAAAATCATCAAATATTACAACAATTTAGACTGTATCCGAATTCGTTTTAAAATTTTGAATGCAATACGGATGGATCCGAATAGAATTATAAATCAACTATCAAACATGAGAGCATCAATTATTCATTTTATTAATTTATTTGTAAGTTTAAAGTTTAAATGGTTAATCTGACGTGATTTTTATATTAAAATATGTTTGAATATCAAATTTTATATTTGTTGGATTTTTTTAGTATTTATTAAGATATGTACAAAATTATTGTTTTTAGACAATTATAGATTATTGAAAAATAACAATTTCAAAAAATTCTAAATAAATAATAGAAAATTTCAAAAAACGTAAAATTTGATCTCCAAGTATATTTTAATATAGATATCATGTTGAACGGTTCAAATTGACTGTTTAAATTTTGAAATTACAAAAATAACTTGTAAAAATATAATATCAAGATATGTCAATCGAATCCTTCCTCATTAAACATATGTGAATAAAAATCGAATATTAAACAAAACGGATATAAATCATAAATGCGAATATAATTTAAATACTAAAATTAATATCTTTACACAAAATACATTCAACGCATACAACAACGTAACTCATTTTCGCTTTGAGTACGTTTGTGAAATATTAGTCTAAGCTAATTAGTTCAAAGCTATGTATATTAGTCTAAGCTAATTAGTTCAAAGCTATGTATTGGGTGTGTATAGAATACGGATACATATCTGATACAGTTCCGACATGTGTACGAACTCGATATGGATACGTCATATGAATATGCATCTGATACGGTTCCGAAATGTGTCTGATATACCAATTGACGTATCCGCTTACATGCCGTATCCTATACAAACTCGATACTCCACGAATATGCCCTAATACTTCCCAATACGCTATGAATATTCTCTGATACACCACAGATACCTGTACATAGCGTGAAATCCCATGGACCGCTATCATACACCACACAACTTAGCCACTTAGGTGTACCGTGAGCTGCACAAACACCCAAAAAATTGCTCATTTTGCTAGCAGCGTGAATCAAACCACCAAGTTGTTAGTTGAGAATCAAAGTATCAACCACTGCACTAGCTAGTATTTATTGTTAAAATATACAAGTATTGTATAATATAAGTGTTGAATTAATAATATAATTAAAATAATAAAAATAATTTATATAATAGCCGTATCGTATTCTAAATTTTTAAATTGTCGTATCACCGTATTTGTGTCGTATCTAATACAATATCCATATCTATATCTATGCAACCTAGGTTCAAACTTCAAAGTATACAGTATGCACTATTTTGGTAGAGTGAGTCTATTGTACTATGTATAGCACAGATTGGTCTATAATACAGATTAATATTTTTATTTTTAAAATTCTAACGATCAATCTGAACTGTTCAGCATGATTCCCATATGGTATGTACTTGCAGACTAAATTTATATATATATTTTTTTTAGAATTGTTTTACTGTTTTTAAGATATGTAGAAAATTATTTGATGTGAAAATTATGAACTATCTGAAAAACAGTAATTTTCTATCTATCTTAAAAAATAGTAAAAAAATTCTACAAAATATAAAATTCATTATGTAAGTATATATTTATATAAAAATTATATTGAATGATTCAGATCAACCACTATAATTTTGAAAATAAAAATATTAACCAGTATTATGAACTATGCGGAGTAACACGTAGACTCATTCATTTTGGTCTCTAGTAATTTAGAAAAGCAGCACCGACAAGAAATGAAGCTTTTTTTAACGATTTCGTCGGTGATATAATTGACGGCCCAAACTAAAACCCACTATGAAAGTCGAGTGGATAAATAATGGATCTGGATTATCCGTATTCGCATCGGTTATATATTTTAAAAATAAAATTATATTCTTGTATATATTTATTTAAGGAAGTTAATAATAGTAGCCCGACAGTTCCTATACTGTATTTGCATCATAACTATATGGAAGGAAAGAGAAGGTAGCACAATTGGCTAGGAAGATGTTATAGAATTGTTATACCCAAAGATCGAGAGTTCGATTTTCCCTCACGAACTTTGGTAGCTACTACCAAATTTTCAAAAAAAACTATATGGAAGGACATAATTTTTTTTAAGTGTTAATACATATGCATTTATGCATTTGCGCTAAAATATTTATACCTATAAGTTTAACAATTTTTACGTAAATAATTATCTCTCTAACTAAATCTCGCAAATATATTTGCACTATAAATACCTCTAAGGGACCACTCAAACTACAGGGAGGTCATTCATATTTTTAGAGGTGGATTTTTTTTTCTTCGTTCAATCTTATTCATATTTCAGACGATCTGTGAGAAATTTTGCAAATCTAAAACCACGAACTGGAGTTTAAAATAAAAGAATATGTTATGAATTTTTGCGAATTTAAAACTACATTTTTAGCATGATCTAACCCAATCTGCAATACCATAACAGATTCTTTTATTTTAGTTTTTGCCTCTCTTGTTTTTATTTCAACAAGGTTATGAGTAGGGGTGGTAACGAACTGGCCAGTTTGTAATCGGTTTACTTCGACAATCGAATGAGTTAGAGATTAAAAGGTCGAACTAGGATATAAGCTCATAATTGGATCGAATCAACAACGAGATGGACTGAGTTGGCTTGTTTAGCTCGTTAGACATTATTTGAACTACTATCACACAAATTAAAAAAAAAAAAATAGATAATGAGAAGTCCATCAAACAAATCATCAAAAATAACGATATGTATAATGACAAAAATAACGATAGTAGTTTCAATAGTGGTTTAACAAAACAATAAAACTATACTGAATCATTGAATCAGTGATTTTTGATGTAGCTTAATAAATAGTAAAAAAAAATTCAAAAAATATAAAATTTGATTTCCAAACACATTTTAATATAGAGATCACATCTAAGGGTTTGGATCAATATTTTGGACTTTGAAAATTAAAAAACGACTTAGTTGCATAGGATCTTAGGAACAATCGATTTGATATTAGCCAACCGCAAGAACAGTCGATTTGTTAAGTTACAATATCTTATAACAATTCGGTTTTCCAATTTTCAAAGTTTAAATAGTCGATCCAAGTCGCTCAACATGATCTCTATATTAAAATGTGCTTGAAGATCAAATTTTATATTTTTTTGAAGAGGAGGGATCCAATTACATCTTTTTTTTTGGTGACACCGAATTACACTCTATATTTTCAAAGTCCAAACAGTCGATCCAAACTATTAAACATGATGGATATGTTAAAATGTGCTTGCAGATCAAATTTTATATATTTTTTTTATTTTTTTACTATTTATTAAGATGGGTAAAAAAATTCAATGGTCTAAATATAGCGATTTTGTTAAATACTTAATAAATAGTAAAAAAAATCCAAAAAAATGTAAAATTATATGCAAGCACATTTTAATATATACATTATGTTGAATGGTTTGAATTGACTGTTTGAACTTTGAAAATCTTAAAAATTGAGAGTGTAATTCGGTGTCACTAAAAAGGTGTAATTGGATCCCTCCTCTTTTTTGAATTTATTTAAATATTTATTAAGTATTTTATAAAATTATTGTCTTTAAACAATTTTAAACACCAAATAACAATAATTTTGTAAAATACTTGATAAATAATATAAAATAAAAAAATTAATCTCCCAATATATTTTAATATAGAAATCATACTGAATAATTATTTGAATTTAAAAAATTACAAGACAAAATTGTTACTAAATGTTGTAACTTATAAATATTATAAGTTAAATTGTTTGAATTTAAAAAATTACAAAATTAAATTATTACTCCAAATAAAAAAACCATCGTAAGAGAATTTTTTTTCAATTCACTACTAACAAGAAATTAATCCCATCGTATAATAAGTAGAGTAGTTGATGAATAAACAACTACGAAGATCAATTGATTGCATTTGCAGCGAAGGATAAGAAGAGAGAATAAATCCGATCAGATCAGTCCAATATCTTCACAAAAAGACAAAACTCGGTTTTTACTAACCGCCGAAATTTAATCGTGGGAGTGTGGGACATGTTTTAGATTATCTTTTGTTTTCAAATATATCGTGTAGTAAAACCCGATTGATTAATGCCATTTAATGGTCGAGCCGAGAATTCGTATCCTCTGCATTAACTTAAAAAGGAATCTTCTGAGTTAATACATTTGAACAGTCCGATTCTTTTTGAGAATCGTGCAGACTAGATTCACACTAATATTAAAAGACTCCTGAATTATAAACTGTTCGGATTGACTCCATTAAAAATCAGACGGCTGAGAATTGTCCCGTGGCCTTGCAGACGATGCGGACTCCAGAGCCGACCGGGTCGGGTAAGAATTGTCCCGTGGGCCGTGGGCCCGTGGCCTTGCAAAGCCGGATAAAGCCGCAAGGTATAAATATTAAGCTGATCCTTATTCATTGTTTTTTCTTTACACCGAGGAAAGAAGAAAGGATCAACTTTGAAAGAAGCCACTTCCATCTCTCTGAACTCTTGAAGCAGGTTACGTATAAAGTGAGACTAGAAAGAGGTAACCCTCCTTCACGCACGCTGTTCTAATTAACCTTAGATCAGGTTATTTGAGCAAAACGGTTTTAGTGAATTGCAAGTAATTTCTTTTCTCTCCATTTTATCTGTTCTGATTCACCGATTTCGTTTTAAATCTGATAAAATTCTCGTTATACACTGGTTTTCTGAAGTTCGATTTGTGCAAGGATAATAATCTTATTCTTGATTTCTAGTTTTAATTTTGGTCAATATAAGAAATGGTGGAGCCAGAAGTTGATAGAAGATTACTTCGAGAACTTGAATTAATGGGATTTCCAATCAACCGTGCAACAAGAGCGCTTTATTCCACTGGTATCTTTTTCCCTTTTGCTAATTCAAATTTCTTCCAATCTACACTAAATACTAATTTGTGTTCAGCATACTACTCCTATCCTCCACAAACAGGGTCTGTAATGACTTTATTTCTCATGGAATTAATGTTTTTAGGAAGTTGTAGCCTTGAAGCTGCCCTGGATTGGGTCATAGAGCATGAGAATGATTCTGATATCGATCAAATACTACTGGTACTACTTATTGTAAAAATTACTCTCTTACAAAGGATTTCTCAAGGAAACCACCACTACCAAGTGCTTTTATATTCATTTTTTTGTCATTTCAATTTTATGAAATTGTGTGGCCCAATTGTGGTGTTTAACCTGTCAGGCACAGTACCAATGCGTCAGTTCCTCTTAGACATATACATTGTTACCTTTTGTGAGTGGTACATGCTGTAATTTAATTTATTAGGTGCCATTCAATATCAAAATTGAAGATGGGAATCAATTTTCCTTGCCAGAAGAAGTGAACTTGGAAGCAAAGAAAATGTGGTATGATTCAAATCTCTTTTTGTTTTAATTGCTGTATTACATATAAAAAGAATTAGGAATTTGAGGATGAGATCAGTTACAATAAGTAGAAATGAAGTGTATTTTTTCTGGCAGTGCAGCAATCATGTGGGACAAATTACTGTCTTGCTCAATGATTTCTTTCTATTTATTCCAATTGTTGGTAGCTAGTACAGATACTAGTTGGCACCATAACCCTGGATGGAAGTATTATCTTTTTTTTCATTTTTTGTTGACATTTGTTCTTGAAATGAATTTCAGGCAAAATACAATTTGTAATGCCAAGAATTTCGAAGATCTGAAAACATCTCAGACAGAAGTAGAAAAGGTACTGCAGTTCTAAAGTTTAAGTTTTCTTTTCTTTTGCTGTTGAACTCTTAATACATGTATTCAACATTTGGATAAAGGAAAATTCCGAGGAATCCTTATCATTGGTCAAATGAATTTGAAGGCACCATTTTAGGGAGAAAAAGGAAACAAAGAAGATCCTCTGTCTTTTATAAGGGAAGGAAAAGAGAATTGGTTTATACTAGTAAAATTGAGGACGGATACCATCACCTGACAAGATTCCATGTCAATAGCACAGTTTTATGCCTCCTTTGAAGTTGCATGCTCTCTCCTGCTTAAAACTCAGCATATTTAACAAGATAATAGATGAAACATACAAATTGGTATATGGGAGAGGTAGTGAACTTTTTAGGGATTATTGGTGGGGAACAGAAATCATTATCCTTCATCTATTTTATTGATATCTTTTCTCTTTTCGTAAAGGTGACAACAGCAATCAGAGAAGCCACAATCAATGATTCAAAAAATACAGAAGATGAAAGAGAAAGGTTTGTGTTTTCCCCTTATCAGTTATATTGTATCCAAAGAGAATTTTTTGGAGAACCATATTGCATATCCATGGTCCTAAATCTTATGTCCTTTATTTCTAATATAAGTCATGAAAAGGTAATTTGGGCATTTTTTAAAAGATGAGGTTGATTTGGATAATTTAATTATTATGGACTAAAATGTCTCTGTATTTTGTTTTCTCTTTCCATATAACAGAATTCTTTCAATGATAAGAACAAAAAGGGAGGAGGAAAAAAGAATAAGAGAAAAACAGTTAAAGGATGATCAGGTACAACTGGGGTTTCCATATATTTCAATGAAGGCCAAAACATTTCTGGTGGTACTGCCCATAAGTTCAGTGGCACTTGCTAGCTAGGAATTAATGCTTTTCTGGTTTTCAGTTCAACTAAAATATAATGTTGACAGACTGAAACAAAGAAAGAATGTGGTAATATACTAATATAACTCTTTACTGCTCTATACAATAGTGAAATCGCATCAGGGTTCCATGTACTTGCAACTACAAGACCTGAACTGTACAATTCAATAGCTTAGGGTTATAAATCCATTGAACTGACTGTTATTAATTGTTTGATGATTTTCTAATTCTGATTGTGCTGGTACAAAGAAGGAGAGAATGAAAACCAATAAAGAGCTTATGGAGGCAAAGAGACAATTGGAGGAATCTCAAAGGAAACGGTTTGTATAATAACCTCCTATATTGCTTGCAGACTGGCAATAACTATTGTCAGTACAGTGTCAGTACATAATATGTGCTGGTTGATACCAGACGGATATCAGTTATTTTATCATTCTGTTTTTTTTTTTTTTCCTTGATGCTTTTTGTTATTTACCATCTTGTAGCATAATTGTTGAGTCCTGTAGTATTTTTGCTTATCTCATTGTATTTTCTGCATCTATGGGTGCATTGTTTAGCACAGGTCACTAGCACAAGCAGGTCTAGAAAAGGAGGAAGAGAGAAGAGCTAGAGAGAGAATCAGAAGACGTATAGAGGATGATAAGGTACCTATGCACATTACCAGTATTTATTGGTTCAGAGCCCAAAGTGTTGGTAGGAAAAACAGTCCTAAACAAAAAGAAAAGAAAATGTATTCAATTGGGCCGAGAGATTGTCGGCAGTAGGAAGATCTTTTACATTTTACTTTTGATGTTTGGTACAGGCAGAGAGAAGGTCAAAGCTAGGATTGCCTAACGAAAATCCTAAAGTTGCACAACCCATTGTTCCTCAAAATGAAAAGGTGCTTACTACTCTCTCACAAGAGAAATTAAGTTAAATTCTTCAACATATTTAGTGGAGATAGACTTGTAAAGATTTATAGATACTTTTGCTTTATTGGTTAGAAAGAGGCAGGAACTCTGTTGGCGAAGCCAGAGCAATTTCAGGATTGCCTGAGGTCTCTTAAGAGAAATCACAAGGTACACCGTTTTATCTTTTCTGTCCCTTTTTCTTTTGCTTTTCTCTCTTTTTTTTTTCTTTTTTTTTTTTTTTTGAAAGACTTGACAGTGGCTATCAAGTTCTCTCTTGCATGCCCTTCTCTCTCTCTCTCTAAACTGAATGCATTTCAGGATGAGGATGCAAAGGTTAAGAGAGCATTCCAAACACTTCTAAGAATTGTGGGTAACGTTGGCAAAAATCCAAATGAAGACAAATATCGAAGAATAAGGCTCAGTAACCATGCATTTCAGGTACTTTTGAAAACTCTACTGTCCCCACTATAGTGCATATTTATAAGATACCATATTTTGAGCTTATGATGCAAGTGTGCTAAACAGGAGAGAGTAGGCAACTTCAAAGGAGGCATAGAATTTCTAGAGCTTTGTGGGTTTGAGAAGACCAAAGAAGGAGAGGAAATGTATTTATTACTGCCAAAAGATAAGGTCGATGTACAGCTTCTAAATTCGGCTGGTAGTGAGCTTCTTTCGGCCATGTCTAATCCCTACTTCGGCCTTCTTTCCCAATGATAATTTCAATTAAAGAATAACTGTTGCACACTTGCTGTTAATAGTAAAATTGTACGTGAAATAGTTAAAATAGTTACTCAGCAAAATATACCTCCAAGGAAGCTAACGAATGTTTTCGTGATATGTGCATGCGTTATAAGTGGCAAAGTCTCTCTCATAATAAAAGTCACCTGAGCATATAATACATTAGAACATTTACATCCGTAAAACTCTTGAAATTTATAAATAACTGTTAATTAATTTTTAAAAATTATTTCAAAAAATTTTTGAACTCCCATATTCTTGAAATTAAAATTATAATTTTTTAATTGTTATATTAGCAAATAAATTACAAGAGAGAAGAATTTCAACAAATTATTTAGCCACGTCAAAATTTATAAACAGTTTTTTATTAAAAAATTTTGGAACAAAGTTGATAAATAAGAAATCCATCTGCATTCTTAAAACTGATTTAAAAACTGTCACATTAGATTAGAAACTCCGATTAGAAACTTTAAGAATTTCAGAGATGTAAATGCTTTAATATATTCCATTAGACGCTGCACAAACAGAAGTATAAACATGGGAAATACGAGTAATATAATTTAGTCGAACTTAAAAGAATGAAACTACTAACTGCCAAAAAAGTCTAAAATATGGAACTGCCCATGCTTTCGGAAAATTCGGAAAATTCTAGGTCGTCAAACAGGTTTCCGGGTAAGCCACTGCCAGCTGCATCTAGATCCAACTTAGGCCTCTTATTTGATCCAATAAGGCCAGGATCAGAAGATAAAGTCTTTGGTTGACCAACTGAGACGAATGCAACGTTTTTTCCCTTCGCTTGCTGTTCGGAAATCTCTGAGACAAAGGCAACATTTTTCCTCTCCTCCTCTTCATGTTCCGAAACATATGGGTTTGCCATTTGAACATTGGTTTCATGATTTATGCCATCAGATTGATCTCCAGATGAAATATCGTTCAGTGGAGCAACATCTGTGCCAATCAGACAAAATTAGAAACATAGAACAATACCTGTACCAACTAATGAACCCAAAATTGACACAGACCAAAACAGTAAAATGACTTTTTGCAAAAGACAACGTCAATTATTTCTATTTGCCCCAAAAAAGAAGGTTATGTTAGGTGCTTCCAAAATTTACAGCAAAGATAGGAAACAAAAACACACACAAAATAATGACAAGTATGCTAATTGACTCCTGAGCACTCTCTCTTCCATAGTTTGCTCCTCTCCCCCAATAATTATCCTAAATATATCCTTTTTCCTCGATTGAACAACAAATGAAGGGTAAGGAGATTTTTGGATCACTGTTACAGACCCAGATATTTGTTGAAACAGAATGTTATTCGTTTTCAAACAAAATGTCGTTCTTCAATTTATTCTAACACAACAATTGCTCTTATAATATAATCAAGGCCATTCGCAAATGCACACCAAAGAACAAATCAGCTCACTTAATAGTTTCCAGCCACATTTGACATTGAACCAATATTTCTCATTTAACAACAAATAGAACTTTGCATAGCTTCCGAGCTGACTGATCTGCACCATGAAAAAAATTATATAATAGAAGGATACAGACCTTCATCAAAAAGGAGAATGGTACTGTATTGGATTGTCGATTCACAAGGAATTGCATCTCCATCCTCCTCTCTGCTATTGTTTTCATTTTGTAATTTCTCGAGCAATACAAATTTATCTTCTTTCCATTGGCATTCTAATATAACCACTTCATTCTTTACAGGATAGTATTCTCTGAAGACCTACAAAATAAAATATAGCATGGCATTGCAATAAAATAAATCATCTGCTTCATGAAAATAGTGCACCAAAGATTTCACTTTTCAAACATCTATCAACAATGATAGTCAAAATATGTTTAATGCTTACCGTTAGTTCAATTGCAAAACCCTACATAAAACTCACACATGTTCCCAATTAATAATGCATGACTGTTTATTTGTTGGGTCAGCTTATTGTAAACATAATAGAACTTTTGCAATGGTTACTTGTGTTCTTTTTACATATATGAAAAAGAGTCACTAGTCCCGCATTCATAGTATATGCCCACTGAGATTGAACCCATGACACGCCTAAAATTGATTCTAGCACATCGTTACTTGAAGGAAAAAAAAGGCCATTTGCGAAATGTTCTGAAAATAAAGAAAGCAAAATTCAACACACCTCTACGCCATCTTCTATAAGCTTGACATTTTGCTTGCATTGTGAGATTTCTGAAACCTTGTTAAAAACCATCACAACATCTAATAGCATCTATTTGCAAAACAAACAAAGTTGGGACCACATAAGTTTCAAAGAAATTATTGGCTAAATATAAAATGGGTTTTTAGCGAAAAAACAAACACCACATATTTTACTACACTTGCAGATACAGTAAACATTTGTAATAGTTGTTTCACCAAAAGAAAAAAACCTACACAACAATCTTACATCTTGCATGTACTGATCAAAAGCACAAATAACTCAAAAGTAATGCGTGCTCTTAAAGAAAGGTTTTCTACTTCACCCAAACTCTAAAACCGCATCCTGCTACTAGCTTGGTTTGGCTTAATTACTCACCAATATGAGGGCTAGTATATCCAATTTTAGAAGTATACATTTACGACCTCTTAGTTGATGTCAAAATTGGATCTATCTAATATAATTCTAACTTATAAATAATGAACAGCAGATGCAAGAAATTCTGTACATTGCTTAAAAAGGTAAAAACTGCATCTTATTGTAAAGGATAATTACTTGTTGAACAATGACCCTAATCCGTCCAAGTAAAGCCAACACCATAGTTGAAAATCCTACAAAAAATGATTTTGCCAACAACAGAGATATCTGGCTATAAATAAGCTCAAGGGAAATCAACAACCTGAAAATAATGCACCTTTTCAACTTGTACATCAAGAATTCACACCTCAATGACAAGAAGATTTTGAAATTGTATTTAAAATACAGAAAGGTCCCTATTGTTGAGATACCAAAAAACTGTGACCTGACACATCTTCTATTCATGGATTCTAAATCCATTAAGATTTTGAGATTAATTCATGCTCATGTCTCATCATACCAATCTCATTTCAATTATGTTTGTGAGAAATGAGCGAGTATAAATATATAATAAAAAAGTAATAAAATGCAATGAGGATACATTGCTGCCTTAATAATTGGTTCAGACATCTGTGTTAAATGGGGGAAAAAAAGAGCATTAGCAAGTTGAAATAATACTGCATCAAAATCAATGCAAGGGACAATATGGGTGGTAGTAGTTTCAAATTTTTGGCTGGCTTATGTATTGCTGATCCTCGAAAGGACCTCAAATACAACTAAAAATCTAAAACAACAAAAGATTAAAACATAAAGAGAAAGGAGCCATGAAGATAGATCATAGACTAGTACCCTACCAAATACAAGGTACTTTATCATATACTTTTATAGCATCTATAGAGTGAACTAAAAAAAAAGTGAAAAGGAATATTGGCACAACAGATTCAAAGAGTTGAACAAAAAGTTATTGAAGTAATGCGATGTTGGGACTAAAGGCTTGGTTGTGGTAGTGTGGTGGTAATGCGATGTTGGTATGCACCTCTGAAAGTAGCCTTGCGACACCCAAGAGCCTCTCATGGTAACTGTATTTTGCAAAAGTGCTTTGTTTCTTTCCCCTGGTATATTAAAAATGCAGCAAATCAAGGCCCAAGGAAAAATGCTAATTCAACCTGAAATTACTTTATCTTTCCCTTTTTGGCTGAAAGTTAATAAGTAATGCTCGATTACAATTAACCATGCATTAAGGGCTGAAGAACCAAGAAAACAAAATAGAACAACAGTTAGGAAAATATGAAAAAGATGGTTACTGATTCAGACGAAGGGCCCTTTCAGCAGCTCTTTTACCATCAATTATTGGAAAAAGTGCATTTAGTATCTGTGATAGTTTTGCAGCTTCCAGCAATTTGAGATCCCTTCTCACCTATTAAATAGTTGATTGTTACCATATTTCATATTCATTCTAAATTTAGCATTATTTGCATTGGAAGCTACTGCATTCTAGCAGATCAATTTATTGTACATTCTGAATTGCTCGTAGAAGCATGTAAGAAAGCATATGAGAAAATACTAAAGATTGGAGCAAATTTAAAAGAGTTTTAAATATACACATAAACTGAGTATCCAAATAAACTTAGGTTATCATACACAAACAACCCTTTTGGTGATGAAGAAGCATATTAATTTCAGTATCATTAATTGAAATTTGTTTCTTTTAACGAGAAAATTATCCCAAATTCCACTTAATATTCGCATGAGAAAGAGGGAATTGACGGGAATAAAATTTAACCTTAAGGAGGTATTGGAAATAGCGTGAGCGCCTATGCTGGTTCTTATTTTTATACACGACTCGATCAAGGACGCTCAATTCGGATTGAAGCTTAGTAATGAGCGATCGAAGCCTCTCTTCCTCTCCCATGGCGCAAAAACCCTAAACCCTGGCCGTAGGAGCAAGACAAGCGGAAGGTTTCTCCAAACGGGTCGATACGGTTGGGTCTTTCCAGACCCGCTAAATCGCAACAGTAGGTCTTCCAGACGGATTCGCATCTTCTGGGATATCTCATATTTTGCGTGACTTTTTGGAAAATCACAACCGTTGAAATACGTTCTGCGCGAATCTCAAAACTCAAATAATACTGGCCCCCTACGTCACCCTCGAATAGGCACTGGACACGTCGGTCACGCAAAATATGAGATATCTCAGAGGATACGCACTCCTTCGAGACCCGCTTGCGGCTGAGCGAATGCGTATTCTCTGCATTAACTCTTTTGAGTTAATGAATATCAACCGTCTGATTTTAAACGGAGTTAATCTGACATCTGCTTGTAATATAAGGAGTCTTTCAATATTGGTGTGGATCTAGTATGCACGAATCTTAAAATAAATCAAACGGTTGAGATTCATTAATGCAAAATATTCCCTTTTAATGCAAAGGATGCGAATTCGGCTCACTCAAGCTTGGTCCAGAAACAAGCGAGTCAGGTAACTAGAAGCCTAGAACCCTAATATTGACTTGCTCTCAGCTCACTCGTTACTAGTTCTAGTTCCACCGAATTTTTCATTTGGAACGTTTAAAAAAAAGGACAAATTATTGGCAAGGTAATATAAATTGTCCCTTTTGTGGTGCCCGAGAGAATGTACATCACCTATTTGTAACTTGTTCATTTATTTTTACTTTGTGATCTTGGATTGGTAATTATAATAATTTTATTTTTAATTGCACACAATTGTCTGATCTTTGAAAGCTTGATTATTGGATACCTTTAAAAGATTCATTATTGGATGAGTTAATTATGGCAGCTACTTTATGAATTGTTTGGTTGACCAGAAATAAAATTTGTTTTCAAAATACATCAATAACATCTATTAGTTCTGTAGCATCTTCTATTATTGCTTTGTCTTTGTATTGGTATAAGATTTGTTTAGATATTTTTCTTATTTTAAATTATCATTGATTTTGTCTTTTGATGTTTTTCCTTTGACTCAGACTCAGGATAGAGCCAACTCCCTTGTGATTTCGACGAGGTCCATTCTCTTGGTTTAGGAGAGTCAGATGACAGGGACATCTTTAATGTTATTGATGAGGTAGCTGGATTCTTGCTTCCTAATTGGTCTTTAGTTTATACTAGCTCATCTTTCACTAGTTGATTGATATTTTTAGTGATATTAGTGTGATTACATTTCTTGTTCACTATGTTTTGTAGATAGTTGATACTAGCTACTTGATATTTAGAATAATTGAATATTGTATGAACTATATTGTTTCGTAATGAAATAGGTGAAATTCTACTTTTACAAAAAAAAGAAAGAAAAAAGTTGATATTTAATTAAAAATTTTATCTTTTAACTATAGCAGTTAATAAATAAGAATAACTATTTGATTGGAGGGTGTTTGCTACAGTTCCACACTTGATCGAATTCACATCTCCTCGGGTCACCAGACTGAGTACAATTAAATCGGATAGTTCAAAGTTGTTCTTTTTAACTTGACACGAATCTCAAAGCATAAATAATACTGTTCCCGCGTCATTCCGAGCAAGCACTGGCTGAGAATAAATTTGAACCGTTCATTTCAATTGTGTTAAGTCAGATTCAGGTACATTCAGGTACATGGGAGAATGCGGATCCCACTTGATCACGGGTTTTACCGAAGAAGTCCTTAATGGATGCATGGGTAAATTGACTATTTAAAATTTAAATGGTGTAGTCACGTGATCATGTGAGTTGTCACGCGACAATCACTCTCTTGCCATTGCCAATACTTTTTGGTGCACGGTTTTAAAGTCAATTCTTGCTTTCTCCATTTAGGAGGAGAAGCTGCATCTGCGGTTTGTTTTTCTCTCTTGTTCCCTCACGTTAAAAGAAGAGAAAGCAAAGCACCGTGTTGATCTATGTACTTTGTAGGTGGAAATACAGGATATGGTCAATTTTTTTATCTTAGAGCTGTTTAGAACTTTAGATCAATTTGTTTGACTCAAACTTTTTTGCAGCTCAAACTACATAGCATTCTATGAAACAGGTTAAGGGGTCGAAAAGATATAGGCAATGCACTTTTCGAAGATCATATGGCAGAAAAGTAATGAGCATTTCCGCTTTACGCACGTGGTGGGTCCACCAACATAAATTGCGCTCTATTCAGATGAGCTACTACGATTTTCAGCTCTCTACTTTATGTAGTTATCCGTGTTGCTTGTTTCACACAAGTTACAGTATGTACAGTATTAGTGTTTAGACTTTAGACTTTGGACTCGATCGGATTCACGCTGCGACTCGCCTTGGGCAGTGCTCTGTGGACTCTGGTAAGCGGTAACTGCTACACGCCTGAACTGGAATTCACATCCTCTCAAATACAGCACAAGATAATCTTTTACAATTAATAGATCTAGACCGTTATTTTTAACTTGACACGAATCTCAAAGTCCAACAATACTCCCATGCGCTAGCTCGAATCCGAAAACAATGAGATTTAATCTCAAACTGTAAAGTCAAGCTCGTCTTCTAAAGTTCTGGAGAGGAGTTGAATCCTTTGAACTGTGTCAAATTTTACAACGGAGTGCAATGGCCTATATGGTAAATGTTACGTGTTGTCAGCAAGTACAAGAGTGAGTATCTAAGAGATTTTTCATCCAAAAAATTAAAAAATTCGGATTACGGAAATAAAAAGAGTATCTTGATCACTATATTTAATAGAATTAATGCACTCTTTTTATTTCTGTACATCTGAATTTTATAATTCTATAAATAAAAAAATTCCAAGCATCAATACAGTGCATCCCGGTCAAGTCAATATTAATTTGTAATTAAGTTATAACCTATTTAAAATACAGGGAGCCGCTTTCAGAATCATGCCATGATGCCAAATTAAAAACGGATTAGTAAATTTTTTTATTGATGCCTTGGGATTAACCTCGGCTCACGGGTTCACATACTGGACTGGACACATTGGAATACTTGTGAAACGGAGAGGATTGGAACTGGCTTAAATGTCGCCGATCGCCGTTATTTGTTCCGCTGTAGTTGCGCTCTCTTATAAAAGCGTCATTGACTGAGCAGACGAGATTTCCCAAAATGCCCCCGATCTACCCCATAGAAAAAGACATGCTGCCCAACCCAATAACATCCTCGCTACTTCACATGTTTTTGGATGATTTGTATATGCTCTATAGACTATAGTTATATACTTATATCACATGCAATATCTTACCTAACCCGATCGAAGAACGCTCGGATTTTATTAGGATCCAAGCGGATTCTATTTATTTACAAAGTCAAATTCACCAGAATTTTATTCAAAATTATTTGATACTTTAGAATTCGTGACGAATGAAAATCCAAAAATAATTTGAAGCTTTACAATTTGAAACTCGACTTTACAAGTAGAAATATGACAAATTACAGACAATTGAAGTAGGGCTGTACAAAATAGCTCAAATTTGTAACTTGTTTATTTATAATTCGAGTCAATTCCAACTTGAGTTGGCTGACTCGTTTAATAAATGAAATGAGTTTGAGCATACTCCAACTCGAGTTATACAAAATTCGTCACAATAAATCCTATGCCCTTCTAAATGATTCCTTAATTGTTATTTGAATTCTTTATTTTATTAGTTGTCTTATTATTTGTGTTTGAATTATTTGTGTTTAAATAAACTCTTATTAAATCATTTAAATTATTTGTGCTTAAAGGTATATAATCTCTACGTGGGAGATCATGAGTTTGAAATTCAAATATGAGAAATTCTTTGTTGTGATAATAAGAATATAAATAGTTGAATGGTTTGACCTCCGACCTTTACTCAGAAAAAAATAAAATTAAGATTTTGTGAAACAAATCCAAACATTAACAATTAAAAAAGTTAATTTTTTAGAACTTAACGCATCAAAACGAGTAAACTTTTGAAAGCTTCTCAGAGATTGCGAAGTGGTGAATAAGGCTCGAACTCTTGACCTCTAAGTAATTATAATTCTTGAACTTATTCTCCTAACTAATTGTACTATTGCCTCATCGTCTGTAACGCATCAAATCAATAGCCGATTTTGTTAGTTCTCCAAGGGTAGGAATGAACTCTGAAAAGGACTCTCCTATTCTCCAATCCGAACTGTTAAAAGTCGATCAAACGGCTTCAATTACATCTGATTAGTTTTAATAAATTATATTGATATAAAAAAAAAATGTAATTGAAACCGCTTGATCGATTTTTAACGGTTCGAATTGGAGAATAAGAGAGTCAAGAAAAGGAGCAGATTGGATTCCTCCAAGGGTGGATATATAACTTCAGATTCTTAACGAGGTTTACACGAAATTCTGTAAATAAAACAACGAACTTCAATGTGGCTGTCTAGTAGCTACGATTGCGTGCATGAACAGTTAAAAACTTCTGAAGCGGAGGCCTTGAACCGAGAGTCTGATCAATTATTTCATCTTGAGTCCGGTATCTGACCGATAAGAATATAAGAAATGTTGGACATTATTTTAGTGTAATATATTATATATACATGTTTCAGTCACTTGCTACTTGCTAGGCTACCATTTTAATATAGTGAATTTATTATTTCCACTTTGCGGACATGATGTGAATGTATATTAATATAGTCAAGTCGTAACGGGTACATAACATCGTTGTCAAATGTCAAATAGTAATGATTATATATATTGAATGAGGCTACGGTAAGTTGCAAATGCACACGTAACTCTCTACGTAAATTGACTCTGTTATTTTGAAGTTCAACGTGATTTTTATGTGAAAACATACTTGTAAGTTGTGAATTAACTTTTTGTTTTTTTTTTAGAATTTGTTTACGTTTTAAATAGGTAGAATATCTCCTTATTTAAATATTTTGGTTCGTCCCAAAGTAGTGATTTTTTTTTATATCTAAAACAATATTACATTTTCTGAGTATCAGAAAACGCTTAAAGAAATACAATTTTTTTTTGTCTATAATTATATTTTCATATAGAAATTTTATTAAATGGTTAGAATTGACTATTTGATCTTCAAAATAAAAATTTATAACACAGACTGTTTTGTGCATTACAAAAATATCATAACCTTATTATGTATAGTAAATTATTAACAATAACTTGTACATTTATGTATATTATATACTAATAAGAATAATAAATACAGTAATTAATCTAGGTGCGGAAACGAGCAAGCATCAAAGATAATTTGTATTTTGAACTTCTTATTTATCTCTTTTTTTAAAGTAAAAGTTGGAGGTCAAGCTATTCAATTACTTAATACTTCTTCTTTTTTTTCTTTTAGAAAAAAAATATGGATTTAGTCTGTATTTAATAAAAATATAGTCTTATATCTATTCTTATATTAAGTATATAGATGTCTTGATTACTGTGATTAAAAGATATAATTTCATCTTGATATTAGCTTTCCAATCAAATAATATGTCATTTTATGATTCTATACATCTTTTTTTTTTATGTTTTTTTCGTGTAGAAGTCCAAATTTTTTTAAACACACACTCTCTAATGCAAATTGTATTATCTTTTTGATTGGTTCTAATTTTTTTTATTTTTTAAATATCATTTAATAAAACTTTTAATTGATTGATAATTAATTGCTCATGTCTTCAATTGTTTCTATTTTTTTTATAAACATAATATGCATACAGGGTATACCATTTAAAAAATATTATTTATTATTTAGTATGTCATTTTTATGAGATATTTTACGAAAATATGTCACACACACATATTCATTTAAAAAATGTTATTTACATATCGTTGTCATTTATGAAATATAATTTGATTTTTTTTTATAAAAATATGTTATTTTGTATGAACTGTTTTATTATATTTATCATCATCCAGAGTCTTATAAAATTACTACATTTATTATCATTTACATTGTGATGTACAGTACAACTAGATGCCTGTTTTGACTTTGTGGTCGAGATATTATCACCTGGCAGTCTGGCACTGGCACGCATTAAGCAGCGCATTTACGTCTAACTCTTAGTTAAAGCATTTATTGAGAAATTATCTCTGTTTCAAATCTACATGCATCTCTTTGCAAAATTGTACTTATAACCACAAATGCTATACAAATAAGTAAATAACAATATCTTACTTTGTCAGTGCAACAGATAAAATAACTTTTCATGCAAAACAATCCATAATATGTTGCCACCATAAGAGGTAGGAGTCAAATGTAAATGACGATAAAACATATACAATGTTATCCATATAACAGCATATTGAATTTTCATTCAAAAGTTCAACCTACCTGCAATGAATTGAAAAAATCGAAAAGATTGTACCTTGTTAATTTTGCAATATTTTGTGGACTGAAACAAGGGTGTAAATGTCGGAGCAATGAATCTTGTAAATTTTAAAATTTTTTAATTTTACAAGGAAAGATTGGGAAGAAAACTCGATGAAATTGTCTCCATGTGGGTGCTAACTGCTAACTGGTGTGGTTATACGTACAATTATTGTAAACAACATGGACCGTTGGGGACCGGTAACACCGGTTAAAAAACCAGAGTTGGTCTGAAATCCTGGATCGAACCGGGCCCAGACCTGAACCAAACTAGTACGATAAAACCATTTTGACAGTTCGTGCGCCTTGGCGTAATCGGTTAATTGGGTAACTATTTACAGAGTAGTTTCTACTTCATTCAGCGCACAGACTATTGAATCATGACATCGCTCTATATGGTTCGTGCGCTGCATGAAACCAAAACTACTCTGCTAAAATCTTTAGCTGCTGGGTCCCCAAATTGTATATCCTCTCAGACCATGCCCCGAACAGATTTTATATTTTCATGCGCTGGAAGTTCGAGCACAAATTTGACTCAGTTGCTCTGTTTTGAAATTCGCATTAGCACATATCTCAAAGTTTTTTTTTTTTCTTTTTATAAAATTTATAAAATAATTAAATGAGTTCTCTCTGTGAAATTATCGGAATAGCTACACAACCAATTAAATGAAAAAGGAATTTGTGTCGCTTTCGTCTTTTTTCTCCTCAAATTACATGAGCAAATTTTGTCCAGACTTAATTATAAATTAAATCGTCGGTACAAAAATTCATTGATGGCTGAATTTATTGAGATAAAATCTTTCTACTAGGACATTAATTTCTTCTTCTCTTTTATAGTGATGCACATTAAGTCTCTCTTTTTTCTGCACTATATTCATAGTCCTTGTCCCTCCAGGCACCTGAGGTACAGTGTTAATAAATGGACGGCCCAGATCACTCTCAGCTGGGTCAAACCCAATCCGGAGCCAATTGAGATTGTAGGGGTCTGCTTTGAGATTCGTGCCACATGAAAAAACATTACTGATTTATAACTTGCACATCGATTGAAAATCCTATTTACTAGCAATTTTGTAGATAATAGAAACTTGTGTGACTATGTTTCAATTATTTCACTTTGAATTTCAATTCAAAATCATATATTCTCTAATGATTTTGTGGTTCCGATCAGGACAAAGGTCTATCATTTTAATTGTTGCAACTGCAATTGCTTGAAGTGCTTCAGTGTTAGATTGCAATTTTATGAAAAATAATGGAGCTGGTCATTCGCATTAACTCTGATCATTATGTGTATTGATTTTTAAAGGGGTCATGGTTGGTCGAACAAAAGTTAAATATATTATTTCTTTAGTGCAACAAGAGTGGCAAGATTGCATGCTATTAGTACTTATGTCACAATGCATAAAAATCAGACTTTAAATAAATAGTGATTGTCACGTCACGGAATGATTTTTTTAAAATAAAAATTATTGCGAATTGTATAGTTATAACTGTTATGGTAGGTTTTTTTTTCAAATGTCATGTTATCGTGAATTACATAGTTATCTCTAGTAATATTATAAACTATATATAATTTCTATTAAAAATAACTTAAGTATCATGATATGAACTAATTATTTTTATCTATTGAAAATAAGCTTAAACAACGTGTCATAAATTACTTATAGTTATATACGCTACATGCTACAGCTATGACGGACCGCTATTACTGTTTTAGCAGTTGTAGCTGAAATAACACACTTTTATTTCATAGCTTAACATTTAAAGTTTGAAAATATTATAATAACAATACAATACACTATTTAAAAAACTGATAAAAATATTGACAAATATAGTATGATTTCACGCAACCCACAATTAATAAAGACGAAATGCAAAAAAAATTGGCTGATTCGTTCCATGAGCAAAAATAACTCTCCAATTAATCCGAATGCCATCTATCATAAACAGATAAACTCATAAACTGTGTATGATTTTGAAGGGCATTATAATCTTTCGTCAATTAAGGTGCGTGATTAAATAACAAATCAATGTCAGCGTAACCGCCTCCTAATTATTATTTAAATACCTTCTAATAGAGGGAGAGGGGGGCATCCGACGCCCATCGAATCCATTTTGTGTTCTCTTCACCGTCATATTTACTTTAGAATTTGCACTCATAATTTTACATTTGCTTTAAAATGTATACACGAATTCTAAAACAAATCTAACAGTGAAAAAATCCATTAAACATAAAAATAATCTGATGGCCATGGAACAGCCCCCTCTTCCTCTAATAGATCATCTTATAAGAAGAAGACAAAAGCACAACCTTCCGTATTGTATTGTAAATTTGTTAGGGGGTACATGCGTAAAAGTCCAACCATCATGAAGACATCAACCAAAGTTATTTTAGTCGTTAAATAGTCACCAATTGTCTCGTAATTTGATAAAAGTATTTGTTTATTGTTACCTGTGCGGTCGCTGTCAAAATAAGTAAAAAATAAGAGAAGAGAAGAGAAGAGGAGAAGACAGAGAGATACAAAGAGGCTTCACTCAACCCAACTCACTGACACTATTTCTCAAGTATCAAATCATATCATATCAAATCAAATATCTCCATGAAAGTTTAGAATCGTTTCGAGTTCGAAAGAGAGATTCAAACGTCAAAGATTGGTCATAGACTCATGGATTCTCATGGCAGCAATGGAGATCAAAAGTGGGTTTTCTTCTTTCCTCTCTCTTTTTATTTCATGCTTTGTTGTAATTTTCTAATGTAATTTCATAGTTGGTTTTCTAAGATCAAACCCATTCTAGAAATCTGCATAATGTTTCCTGTTTTATCAGACGATACCAGTGGACATAACAACTGTTTGTTTCTCTCCTCTAATTGCTATACTGTATGACATTTCAGTTTAGTTAAGTGTCAAACTAAACTTTTACTCAAAAAAAAAGTGTCAAACTAAACTGAAATTTCGTTTTAATTAAAAAAAAAAACAACAACCTTGTTCGTGTCTTTGTGGAGAATTCTACAAAATGCTTCGTATAAGATTTTGTTACCGCAGAAAAATCACTAGTGGGTTTCTTGTATTTGACCCTTTAGTTTACTATAAATTTCACATTACATGTACTCAATTGACTACTGATCAATTTCTCTTGAGTGGAACTAGTTTGGATCCTCTGAAAATGTATTATGTTTGGGATTTATGGTACCAAAGGAGATTTAAAGTGACAATTTTTTTCCCCTTTTGCACTTAGTTCCATATATCACTCTCTTTTGGCATCTCTATGTTGGGCTGTCGGAGATGATAGACAAATGAACATAGTGATTTTGATTTTTTTTTCTGAGGTACCAATGTAGAATTTCCATTTTCTTTGGTTCTATTTTAAAATATGTTAATGTGGTCTATTTGCTTCATGCTTTTGGTCTGTGGCATCACAATGTAATTTTAAGATTTTGAGGGCACTACAACATGATTTTCTTTTGTTTAGAGTTGTATCACAGCAATGCCGAGCGAAAGTAATTTTTCATTTTAGCATCATTTTCTTTATTTTCCAATCTGTACATTTGCTTTGCTTGGAAAAAGGTTCTGAAGGTTATTGTGGTTTCTCTTTTTTCTGTAAACTAGTTAGTAATATTTACCTTTTCTTGAGGGTTTTACAAATTTTCATATAAGAAAACCCAAATAAATATGGTAACAAATTTTTTTTTATGACATTTCTTCTGTTCCTTCTCAACCAATTTACTCAAGTCAGTTTGCACTTATTTTCTTCTGTTCTTGTTGAAATATTCGGCGATTCTGCAAACATATATTAATATTTGAAACATTTATTTCTTTGTATCACATTGATTCATTGTATTTGATATGTTATGCATAATTAAACCTATCATGAAAAAAAGTTCTTCAATAGAAAAATTACCACTAGTGCCATGTGGAATGACAGTTTGTGTGGTGGTACGTGTGAGCCCCAGATCCTTGATTTAAAAGAATAGATTGAGAACAAACAAACAAATTAATTCATCATTGCTGTACCAATTACTGTTACTTTGTTACCATGTCTGGTACTGACACAGTGTAAAATGTGCCCAGTAGTACAACTTACCAGAATACCTCCTGGTTGACTATTGGTCATTTGTTATTCACCTTCTTTTGCCATTCCTCTTTTTCTTAATTTTTTTTGGTTGATTGCTACTTTAATTCAGTGCACATACTGTTACCAAGCCAGTCCTGTAATCCAGTGGATGTGTTAAAGTTCTTGTACCATGGCATAGAAAAAGCCAAGACTACCCCTATTTCTCTGAAGCCCAAAATACATCTTCCGTCCTTGTTGTTTCTTTGTGCATAAGTGAAACAAAAGGAGGAACAGTTTGGTCTTGGTCTCTTTCTGAAGAAATTATGCGATGAGGGGTTTCTATTATTTTTGAGTATTAGATAGGAATATGTTAGATCAGCATGCATGGTGTTGTTGGTTTTGTAGGGCCCCCCATATAATTTTCCCGATAGTGGTTTTTTTTTTTAATTTTATTTTAAATTTGGAATATGTATAGTGACATGTGGCCATGGAGAAATGGGGATTATGGACTGCATGAAGAATCTTCACTAGGTAACATTTCCATTTGTCTAGATATAATTTCTTTGCTATCTTATATTTTTAGGAAGTCTGTTTACCCTGATATAGTTCCATAGTTCACTTATTTGATAATTGTAGAACAATAATATTTTACCAATACAAGACTTGTACATGGCACTACTGGTACAGTATTTGGCTGTCGTGTGGCAATTATTGAGACGGCATTCTCAAAGCTTCACACTACTTGCTACCTTAATTTAACTACCACAAAAGAAGGAACATGCACCTGACAAACAAATATTCCAGAAAGTGTAAATTGCAAATAAAAATTCTTCCATAAAATCAAAATCACCTCAGAATAACAATCCTTGATTACCATTTTTCATTATAGTCATTTTTTAATGTCACATCTATTAGATATGTGGGGAGATGTGAATCAAAATGTAGATAATCTTTTTCATATGCTTGACGAACAAACACCAATCAAAGATTGTTCACTAGATGAGTCCAGCTGCCAAGCTTCTAATTTGTCAGGTATCTTTTCAAGTGATATCTCTACAAATGTCAAACTCTCATGTATGACCCTAAAAAACAGGAAATATCTAATTTTTTGTCTCCCTTGTCTGTTTTGAGATCTTAAGGGTACTTTTGCTTCTTTCTTCTTCTTTTTTTCTTTTTTCTTTTTTCTTTTTGTAGAAAACAAGTGAGGTGGGCAATTAGCATTATTCATGTTTGTATTGTATTTAGTACATGTAATTCCTTCTGTAACTTAAAAAGTTTTGCATTATTGACAAGATAAGTGCTTTCCGTGAAACTTAAGACCAATTAGTCATTTTCACTTCATGTAATCCCAAAATATGTAGACTTTAGTTGCTCATAACTAGAGTCTTGGCTGTGAATTGCAATCCTTCCCTACTTCTGTTAATTTTTTCCTGTTTTTCTTTGCTTTGAGTGAATTTTCTGGATTTTATTGTAGAGAAGGGCAACATGGGAGCAATGATGGAATTGATTGAATCTTCTCAAATTAAAAGGAGGCGAATGTTACAATTCAATTTAGTTAGTGATGAGGTCTCTCTCTCTCTCTAGAACTGTTACAGGCTGCTGAAGATTTGCTTCCAGTATAAATTCCTAATTCAGTCCTGCTATGCTAACCTCACGTGAAAGGCTATGGTATTCTGTATTACCTGTCATATACTGAACCACACAAGACTGGCTCTTTACTAGGTCAGTCTGATACCAAACCTAAAATAGATGATTTAGATATAATTTAGAGGAACTAAACTTGTAGCTGGTCCATGCATATCTAAAATTATTGATGTACTTACTCAACCAGATTTCTATAAGTATCAAGTATGCCTTTCTTCATTAGAGTTTTAGTACCTAATTGTTTCCTGTTTCTGGTCGTTCATATACTTGGTTGCTTTATATTAACATAAATTTAAATATGATAGACAATAGATTCAGTCTTAATGGAAGAAGGGCTTTCGGAAAACCTAGATTGGAATGAACAATGGAACTTCAAGCTCTCAGGTGCACCAATTTTATTTGTCTTTATTATATTTTTAAAATTCCAGTATAGCAACTTTTCTGAAAGTTTTGAATATATCCTGCAAGTGCTCCTCTCTCCAGAAATGTATCCTTTTGGGGGAATAGCATCATAGTTTTCTTTTAATAAAAAAGGAGTGGCAAGATGTCCATCACATAATTAATTTTAGTATTGCAATTTCCTTATAGAATGCCTCCATATTAAGTGCTTTTAATATTTTCTATTTACTGTTTAGAGGGCAATTGTGTGCTGAATTGTGGAGGATTGGATGAATGGCTGGATGAGTGCCTTGTTGATGGTGACACTAACAATACCTCTGGCAAAGAAAAAGAGTATGCATAGTTTTTAACAATTTAACTGACCTTACACTAACAGTTTCATCAGGTTCAGGATGGATTGAGTTTGACCTGTTTAATAGAATATCTTGGGTGCGGTAGAGCATTACATGTTATTCATTCTTTTAAATTTTTCTTGGATGAGGTCAGATTCTTTGGGCCAGTTGGGTAATTTTATCTTCAGGTAAGATGTCATTGTGGATTTTTGTTTTGGATTCAGTTCGGATCGGGGTTTTCTTGGGCTGGGTTTGGATGGTTTGACTATTATGAAATTCTAAGTTTGGTCAGGTTTTGGGGATCAGACAAGTTGGACGTGTCCTGGTGAAATCATTTTTTTCACTCTAGCTTTTGCTGATGTTTCCTTCTAAATCACTCAATTCCGCCCCCCCCCCCCCCCCCCCCACACACACACACTCTTCATTCAAGAAGACAATTACAAAGTTTATGATATGATAACTGTTTTCAATATTGCCCAGATACCCTCATCAGATTGCAGCTATTAAGCTGGATTTCCCTAAATTATGTGATTTTGGCCTGACGATCTGAAAGTGCATGAATAAAGCTCCCATTGCTCGTTGTGTATGCAATGAAACCTTGATTAATCCTGTTTTTCTCTTGATAAATGCATTTGTAAACTTGCCAAAAGCCCAGACCCAGATTTTACCCTTTAGAACATGCAATCTTGTCAATAACATGCAGTGGAGTATGGCGGTGAGAGGTTTTTTTTTTCCTATATTGTGCATGTGTCGGATTGTTTGTTTGTTTGTTTTTTTTTTTTTTTTTGGTGGGAGGTGGTAAAGTCAGTTCATCCAGTTCAGGCTTAAGGTACCATTCGAATCATCTTTCTTTGTATGTACGTGTTTCCCTCTACCTTTCTGTCTATTATTTCTGAGATGCGGGTATTGAAATGCATGCTTATCTTAGTTCTATTTTTTGAGGATTGCTCATCTTAGTTGTATGACATCAAAATTAATATTATGCTACTTTTACTGCAGGAGTATGCCATTGATTTCCTCTGGCCATGCTGGTGCTTCTAGTATGTCAATCTCTCATTGTTGTCAATTTAAAATTAAATATTAAGTCTTCTGATTCAATTATAAGTTCCCTTCACTATGGAAAATTATGACTCAGCTATTTCCTTAGACAATAAAATGCACAGCTAAACTATACGAGGCATTTTATGAAGTATTTATTTTACAGTGCATCTTCAAATCACAGAACACAAATGCAAACACCCTTAGATTAGTATCTCCCGTTATTCATTCTAGTGGAACATATTCTATCCGTATTTGTTTAGTTATTGGGCAAATACTTTTCAGGTTTTGTTGATATCTAATAACTTGGAAAAAAATTGGTCTAGGATAGTCGTGCTGTAAAATTTGCATGACCAGGAAATGTTTATAATTTAAAAATAGTCAGATCTTCTGGAATGTCATGTTTTTCACTTTATACTTAATGCCATACTTTCACATTATACTTATGAATCGTGGTTTTGTTTAATGTTGTTTCAATTTGACTCAGAATCTCAAAAGGCACGAGCAAAATCAAATGCAGCCCTCGCGAAAGTTTCAAAAGGTTTGTCAATGACTTCTATTTTCTTAAGTGCATTTGCTAGCTTTGTTTCAATTGAGAATTTTTTTCCAAAAGAAATTGCAATCCAATCCAATTATCTGTTTCCTGATTTTCTCTATCTCTCTCTATTGAATTTGTAGGCAAGAAAACATTGATTAGTGTTCCGTCCAAGCTAAGCAGTTCAGTTGCATACCCTTTTGCACTGGTCAAGCCATGCGGGGGCCACGGTGATCTCACTTTGAATGATATAAACCAGCGCATCCATGCTCCACCTAGATCAAAACTGAAACATAAGGTTGATGCAGATGGGGGCCCCTACACCACATCAGCTTTCTCTGGTAAGCCTGTGGTAGGCAGAACAAAGATCCGTACTGAAGGAGGGAGGGGAAGCATCACCATCATGCGAACAAGGGGTTAGCTTGTCATTTTTGAGTTCCATGTGTCAGGTGGGTTTTGTTGGGTTTGTTCAATGGTTTTAGCCTGATATACAATCTGTTATTCACTGTATACTCTTATGCGTGAGGTCTTTTTTGTGGCATGTGATGATCCGTCATGATGTTTTGTGGGTAGAGGTAATTTCAAGTTAACTGGAGATTTGCCAAATGGCTAGTATATAAATGGTTCTGTCTAGGGTTTTTATTAAAATTTAGATGGTTTTTTTTGTACAGTGTGACGTACTTTTGTGGTTTTCTTTGGAGTTATGAATGGGGTTATCTTTTATGTTTAATTGTTGAAAGTAAAACAAATTATATTTTCAATGGCATGTTTTGTTGTGTATGCTTGTTGTTGTTGATTGAGTAATAAGAAACTTTAAAAAGAAAAGAAATGACATATCATATCTTCTGGTAAGGTAAGTGGTTTCACATGTTAACAAACAAAACTTGCCTAAGCCAAAACTGTAAACTGTTTGGTCATTGCTGTTATTTAAATTTTGAGGAGGATTAACTCATTTACTTCATTTTATTCTTGTTTGACAATTTAAGTCTTGGTTTAAATTTAGGAGAAAGAAATTGATAACCAAGTCTGTCTATGACAGTGGGCCCTAGTCTCCACAGTTGAAGTGTAGAGTAAGTTGATTTGTTCAAAATTATACTTTATCTTACAACCAAACAATGAATTATATGGGCTTTCTTTTGTTGGTGTTTTTGGGATGAAGCCACTATATCACAGATTCAGTATTGTCAAATGCGTTAGAGAGAGCCCATTCTACAGTCTGTATAGCTAGCTCTTCTACCAACTATGTCGGAGCATGTTACGAACAATCAGGTATATATGAAATTTTCCTTATTATTAAACATTGCCACTTATTGAAATTCATGCTAACATATCCAGGCAACATTGGAATCGAACGGTCTTGTGGATATCGGATCTTCGTTTGATGTCAGGTTGAAGCAACTTCAAAATTTGTGCGAATCATACGTAAAACTTGATTTGAATTGGACGGCTCTGATCTGACATCTGACTAAATTTGGTTCGAGACCGCCCACCAACTCGGCAACTTAAGTGTGTGATAAAAGCGTACTAAGTTATTGCTTTTCTAACCATGCCAAGATATAATAATTTAAAAGCTTGAGAATACTTAGACTCTTTTTTAGTGACACTGGATTACACTTTATATTTTCGAAATTCAAACAGTTGATTCAAACTGTTCAACATGATAGATATATTAAAATATACTTATAGATCAAATTTTATATTTTTAAAATTTTTTTTTATGGGTACACAAATTCAATGGTCTGAATATAGCAATTTTGTTAAATACTTAATAAATAGTAAAAAAAATAAAAAAAATGTAAAATTTGATCTGCAAGCATATTTTAATATATTCATTATGTTGAACGGTTTGGATCAATTATTTGAACTTTGAAAATTTTAAAAATAGAGAAGTGTAATTTAGTGTGACAAAAAAAGATTTAATTGGTTGTGTCCTCTAAAAGTTTTATTGAACTTAATGATGAATCCTGAGTTTATTTTACACGCAGTAATAATACCCCCTATGGTGAGTTATTTTTCCTGATTACCTTGGCTTAAATAGGTACTGGTGCTATTATATTCCTCCAATCTTTAGCTATATTCAAGGAAATCTCGATTTGTTATCTTGTCATGTTTAGTTGTGGAGTATAATTAATAAGGATTAAATTGCTTTAATTAATTTATTTAGAGGAGTAAAATATTAAGAAATGAACATTTTTTATGAAAATGGATTTCACAGGTGGAGTAAGTAAATATGTATGGACAGTTGAAATAACTTATTTCAAATTAACTAATCTCGTACTACAAATTATTTATTTAGTACTTTAAATGATGGATTTTTTATTTAGTACTTTAAATGTAGAGTAAGATGTTTAGTCCACTTCTTACTCCACAATCAAACATGACTTTTGATAATGAGAAGAAAACATATAAATACTCCTGTCAAACAACTTTTTTTTTTTTTGGATAAAGTGGATAAAAATACACTGATTTCATTAGAAACCAGAGTGTTCAAATGCTTTGAAGCTCCAAATAGTTAGAGCAAAAAAGCATATACAAAAGAACTGAGATGAATTGATAAACAAGGATAACAGAAATACATCACAAAAACATCCAACTAAAAAAATCAGCCTACTAAACATTAACAAAAACAACCTACAAAACAGTAAGACATCTAAGTTATATATCCAGGATGGAATCAAGCATAAGGGTTAAATCTCCTTGTGTCAGTATGATGGTTTCCCCTTCCCCCTTCCTCTATCCCGTCCTCTGAAAAATTCATCTCTTCCTCTGACATTAGAGGTTGTAATTCCTCAGTAATCGAATCATTAGTATCCAAAGGTAAGATTAAAGATAAGTGAAGAGTATATCCATTATTAAGAGTGCTGCACTAGAAGTTGGTAAGAGAGATAATTTTTGAACTTACTGATTTTAAAGAAGGAATACAAGTGTCTTGAAAACATAATTTGTTCATATGACAGTACCTCTGACAAGCTCAACTAAAAATATGTTTTTCAAAGGAATAGATGCATTGAGAAATCAATCATCCTCCATACATGTACCATTAAATGTGAAGTTGGTGTGCATCCACTGTCAAATGCTATGAATAAAAGAACATTGTACAAATAGGTGGTTAGTAGACTCAAATTCACCACAGAAAGAACAAGTAGGGTCTTCTTGCCAATCTTTTTTGAAAAAGTTGTTTTTAGTTAATATTTTATTTCGTTTGAGTAAATATATTTTTTTAATTATCGATCCTCATTGTTTGAATTTCTGCCTCTACCACAGTAATATGTTAGTCATAATGAAACAAACTTTTTACTGCAAAGTAAAATCTGAAATTTATTCAAATGCATTAATAACTTAAAATAAACCCAGATGTCTCCAAATCGACATATGCTATCCATCAAAATGAATCCGAAATGTCATTATCACTTTTGTATATGTAGGCAAAGCGTAACATCACATTATGTCAATCAGATACTCAAATTGCTTCTCTTATTTCTTTTATTGCTATAAGGCATTTTGCTGAGATATGAAGAGTAATGTGTTAACCATCATATTAAAGATTAGTCTAATACTTTATAAATATTTTATTTTATTATTTGTTTTAATTTTCTTTTATCATTTAACTTATGGAAAATAAATATATGATAAATATATTAAAAGTAGAGGTACTTAACGATATATATTGAAGATAATTAGAAGAGAATTATTTTTATTTTCTTGATGAGATCTAGTAGTAACGGGTTAATTTGACTCGTCTTTCAAATTGAATAATTAATTGGAAGTAATTTTTTGTAATTCATTCCATATCAAAAAATGTAGATAGAGTGGAAAAAAAGTGTTGTGTTGTGTTGTGATTTTGGTTTCGTGTCATGCCGTGACCAAGTTAATTTTTCACGTGCCGTGACTAAAATATCAAGGAGTAGTCACGGCACGCGAATGGTCATGCCGTGACCAAATGTGACTCGCGTGGCCATTTAATCATAATTTAGATTAGTTTATTCAAGTCCTAATTACACGTGACTCATGTAACTACATGGCGTGACAAAAATTTTAGCGTGTCGTGTCAAATTTTCTAAAGATGATTACGGTATGCAAATGATCATGATAGAGGACACGTGAATCACGACATAGGATATGCGAATCACAACATAGGATACGCGAATCACGACACGTAACCAACACACGTGCCGTGCTATTCTGTGACGGAGCCGGCTCCACCGTGCCATTTTTTCCACTCTAAATGTAGATCACTTATTCCATATAAATTACGGGCAGCCCGGATATGTAATGGATAGCAATTTGGTTGGACCCGATCTTTATAGACACACATTTGGTGGGACCATTAATGGCTTGTAAATGAACCTAAGCCTAGGTCGGACACGGACACATCCTCTTCACATGTTACATATAAGTGGTTACGTATTGTACATATCTCGTATAATATGAATTTTGGATTTGTAGGTAGCTAGGCAACAAAATGGGTTTTATAGCTGCTCATAGCGTTATGCCATTATCACATGCTTACAATTATGTACTCTAGGATAGGAGAAACAGCCCCTTCTCTACCCTACTACAATTATCATAATTGTACGATTTTTAGTCAAGAGACAATCAAAGAGATAAAGGGTTAAATGATGGAGGTCCCTACAATTGGCATGGATATAGTTTAAAATTAGTTTTTAGTTAATTTTTTTTAAGGATGGTTGTGTTTTGCCACACAAATTGTTGGCTGGTTTAGAGGGACAGAGTACCTAATTTTGGAAACTTTTGTACTTGTGACTCTGCTAAAACCAGCTCTTGGCCGGTACTGACAGGAAAAGTACCAGTTTTTGAGGGAAATGTGCCTAACATAATTGAACTGTAAACTACCAGTTTAGGAGATATCCAATGCATGACCTACTGGCATATAGCACTGAGCTGTAAGAAATAATTGTTAGTTGGCTTTTGGGGTTTTGCAAATTTGTTGGCATTTGATTTGAAAATTAATTTGATTATTAATTTCTTATAATCGAAGAACCGTCTTTAGATAACTGAAATTCACAGAACAGAAAATCTGGTAAATATATTTGAGCATATGGAATAATTCTGGATTTTGAATAAGCAAATTATGGTCAAGGGGAGAGTTTCCAGATTGCTTGCTCATCAAAATTGAACTGTATCAATTGGATGAAAGGTCAAGAAATAAAACATGGTTCAATGATGATGGTCCCTGATACTATCATAAGCATGCATGCATAAAGTTCATTGTTCTTCTTTTAGGCTACATGTACTGTCTCAGTCAAATCTGGATTAAGGATTTTTTTTTTTTTTTTTTTTTTTGAGAATGATACAAATTTAAAATAGCTGTCTTTTTTCTCAGAGTATAAAATACTTGGGTCAAACTGATGATTTATTGACAGATGATATGAAACACTTAGATTTTATATTGTAGTCTGTTCAAATGATACTGAAAATTTAGTAATTTTGCAATAATGTATAAGCAATTTAGTATATTTACAATGGATCTGTTTTAAACTTCTAATGAGAGAACAAGGTTCATTACATGCTGGTACTTAAATCTCAAGCTATTGAGCTATTCAGTATCCTCTTCTCCTTTTCTCCTTTTAAATTAGCAGAAAACAGTGTTATTTTGAAACAAATTGGCCGCAGACCATGGACACTTAGCGAGAGAGGAAGTTCCGGCAAAGATTAAAGAATTTTTCTACTTAAATATAATCAGGCATAAGTTGGACAGATTTTTACTCTTTAACCCCTCACTGCCATATTGACAGTTTGCTGTTATACATATATCTTACATGGATTTGGTTAATTGTGGTCATATTTACACAATATTAGTAGTCCTCTCTTATTTACACAATTGGGTTTATTGTGGTCTTTATCAAAAAAGAAAAAGAAAAAAGAAAGAATGAAAGAAAGAAAGAAAGGTTTCAATCATTTTTTTAAGTGCGAATAGAACTTTAGATTTGTTCAGGAAAGAAAGAATTGAAAGAAAGAAAGAAAGAAAGGCACTTTATAAAAGCCTATATGATAATATTTCAATTTCCAAAAAATAGAACTTCAGATTTGTGCAGGAAATTTTTTTATTTGAAAACTGTATTGTTGAGTGCAGAATTACAGTCCTTGAAAAAGAAATTCAAACTAAACCAGAATATTCACATCAAAAGAAAAGACCAGTATTAAGCGTCTTAGGTTTTGTCAAATATTATATACCATGCAAAAACAGTTTGATGTTAAAGGGTGCAATAACTTAATTAAATACACACATGAGAGCTTAACTAATCATACAACAATAACAACCACCTTTTGCCTTTTGTTTAAATGAAACAAAATAAACGGAACAAAAAGTAAAAAGGTGATGGCCTTTATAACACTAACATTAAAACATGGTGGTTATATCATAAGTTTAAATTAATAGATAACAGTGACACCTTTATTACACAATGATTTAGTCTCCCCCACAGCTATGCAAAACACAATCAATCCCACTGACAATTCAAACTAGATGAACTGATGACAATAATTAAAAAAAAATACTGTAACAGCTTTCCTAGACTTGATTACTACATTTATGTTATGTACAATTTCCGCAGTTTATGGCATGCCCAACTATCAACTACAAGTGCATTTAGATGTTGAAAAATGCACTCGTTAGGCGAGATTTGGCAACAAACAAACATTCATTCCAATCATGATACTGACAGATTGTCCTTTATAACATGGGAATATAATATAATATAATATACAATAATGTCACGACTTAGTAAACTATTACTATTTTTATGCACAATTTTGTACAAGCCAAGTGCTTAGGAATAATTTGATATCATCTATTCTCCAATTCCCGCAATTCATAAAAGCCAAAAAAAATGAATTCCTGATATAGTTACCAATTTACCATTTTTAACACCTTATCCTCATTTTATGCAAAGTGTTTGAATCCACCTCCAAAATAATTATCGATTCTATGCAAAGTGCATTCTTTTATACAAATCTCAGAATATGAAGCCTGCTCTATGAAACAAGAAATAACACAGCTACCTCAGAAAAGCCATGCATTGTGAATATTTAGTTTAAAAAATAAAATAAAATAAAATAAAATTCTGCATACCATGTTTGAGATTTCTCCCATTATATCCAAAAACACTCAATATTTCTCTTCATGTGAAAGAGGGAGAAATAATTAATATATATTTTTTGTATTTGAAGGCACTGGTCATGCGACTATTATGTGCTACCTGGTTTATTATTATCTCCTATCTTGTATGATCTGTCACCTCCAAAGATAGAGACATAAAAGGATGCTGTTGATGTTTCAATTTACTGATCAGAAATAGTTAGGTCACTAGTTTGATCTAATAACTAACTAACACCTAAAAGGTTAGTTCCTGTAGGTTAAACAACCTCTAGCCACACCAAAAAAAAAAAAAAAAAAAATCAATTCAAAGTCTGGGAAATATATAATTAGGAATGAACCAGTGCCTTTAATCACCAGCATTTGCAATTTGCTGTAATCTCTATAAGGAAAACTGGATACAAACTTCTATTACTTTGGTTGCAGTGGCATGACTTTCTAAAACAGTAAGAATAACAATATTTTTCAAAACATTAATTATGCATTTATCAAGTATTTTACTGTCATGGCCCTAGTCCCCTTAAATATTTCCATAAATATTTCAATCTGTCAACACCTAACATGTTCTTCTTCAGTAATTTTTCTCTGCAATGATTGAAAACTAATAAGGTGCTGAGTAGATAAAGTTTAGGAAAAAGAAACCAACAAAAATAAATCATCACTTTACTAGAACTCTTATGGTCAAAGAAATTTAAAACGCCAAATAATCTTTGCTTCCATATCCCACACTAATCATTTTTTTTTAATACAATTGTACAAGAACGCAAGAAAAATACATTACTTTAGCATATATATCCCTCCTTTGCATAAACTTGTACTCGGGCATATTTTCTCCAAAGCCACTATTTGGAGTTCCTGGTAAATCTTTGGTAAAGAAAACATCTAAGATTTTAGAAACATCATTACATACCTCTAACATTCTTATAAGTTTCAAAATCAACTGTGTCTGTTATTTCTCTGAGAGCTTACAACACCTCTATCCTGGAAAGTTCCAAATATAATAGAAGTATTGTACTCCTCCAAAATGCTGAGATTTAAGGTCTAAAATTAAAATTTCCCATTTTCATCCAGGAGTTGTCCAAATGGTGTTCTCAGACTCAAAAGAAAGCAGCTTCTATGTACAAGAACCTCTCTGAAAAATGTCAATTTTCCCAATGAAATTGACATTTTATCATAAACACTCGGAAATTAACAGATTTGGAAAAGTAACACGCGCAAATTCCAAGTTTAGCAAGGTACGATATGTGAATATTACAACAGAGAACTACATACCACTATACCAACCGTGGCACTGGCAACAGTGGCAATGCAACTGATTTCAGAAGATATCAAGCACCTCTACAATTACCCCATTGCAAAGCGGACACATGCCCCTCCCCATGTGCAACTCACGTGAGCACCGTCGACAGAAGGTGTGGCCGCATGGGATGAACGCCGCACCCTTCCTTCTCACCATGCAAACACAGCACACGTGAGACACCCCCTCTTCTTCCGCCACGTGTTCCTCTTCCACCTCTGCTACGTCCACGAAAGACCCACAACTAAAATTTCTCTCGCTCTGTTCCAACAGAGCCATCAAAGAAACTCTCACCAGCTCATCTTGACCTGCTACCTCGCTCTCTACAGTATCCACGTCACCCTCTGATGTACGGGGCCCACCAGTCACATTTCGTTCCCCCTCTTCCAATAATGCCATAAGAGAAACTCTTGGTTCCGTCTCTGTTCCTCCTACCTCGTGAGACGCTTCACTGGCGGGGCTGGGGTTAGGATTAGCGTTTGGTTGGAGCTGGAGAAGGTCGCGTAGGGTTCTCCATTGGTTGCCGGGGCTCGAATCAGGGCTATGGATAACATTTTGGTTTCCGCATGGATCTGACGAGTCGGGAAGCTTGAGAAGGTCACGAAGGTTGGTCGATTCGTGGTGCACCATGGACAGTTGGTCTGAAAGAGTGAGGCTCCTTCGCCTTATCACCTCTGTGCTTCCCTGCATTTTTTTTTTTCCTCTTTTAAGGGTGAATTGAAAAATGGGACCTTTTTTTTTCTGAGAGAAGGGCAAGCTCAATAGAAAGAAATCAGAATATTAGGCTGAAAAGGGTAATTTCCACAATTTTGAAACCAATATGTATGAAATTAGGATGAAATAGGTGCAAAACCAGAGAAACCAAGGATTTTTTTTCCAACTTTTAGTCGAAATGTTGAAAGAAATTTGTGTGTGAATTTGGGAGCATGAATCCTCCTCCCTCTTCACCTCCTAGTTTTAGAGAGAGAGAGGAGATTTGAACTTGGAAAACCACCCCTCCAAATCTAAAGAGTGAGAGAGTTGGAGAGAGAGCGCCAAGGAGAGGGACTTAACTCAGCTGGAAAATGGAGAGGATTCATCGAAAACATTTTGGATGGAGATTGGAGAGCTTATAAGCTTTCAAAATTTACGGCCAGTTATCTCAATCAAACAAAAGCACGCGACCAAATCACGCCTTTTTTAGGTCTAATAAAGTAAAATAAAAAAATAAAGGAGGGGAAAAGTGAAAAAATGGGGAGGAGAGACAACAATGAAGCATTTATTTAATAGATCAGGAGAGAAGGGGTGGTGGATCTCGAGAGCACCATCTCTCATCAATTTGTGGGAATTAATGAATTATTACTCGTTTCAAAAATGCTTTCTTTTTTTTATTGCATTTTCTGCGCGAGAGAACCGAGTGCGTATCTTCTGACCCCTGAGATATCGTAACTTTTGCGTGACCGACGTGTCCGGTGCCTATTCGATGATAGCGCAGGGCATGTATTATTTGTACTTTGAGATTCGTGAAAAACTTATTTAAACGGTTAAAATTTTCCGTAAAGTCACGCAAAGTTTGAGATATCTCAGAGGATATGAATTCGAGAGGACCGACGGACTACATTTATTTTCTGCTTCTTCAACGGTGTAGAATTTTGTGTGGTGAGCGTTCTCCATCGGTGTGTTGACTGTTGACTTAAATTCTGTTGTTTTTATTTATTTTTAATTTTTAATTTAGAGAAAAGGAGTTTCAGTTTTATGGCTCTGCCTCTGTTGGTTCGACGGAGGATGGACTTAAATTACAATAAAGGATAGGAATAGGATAGAGCCATAGAGGTAAAATGATTATATCGCATCGCTACCGAATGGAAGGGTAGTTGTAAGTTGTAACCGCAGGGGTAAATTCATGGCCAAGTCCAGATTTTTAACAATTCAGATCCACTGTAATATCTGGCTGTCAGTTTTAATCTGGCACGAATCTCAAAGCATATATCTGTATTTATAATTTTTTTCGTAATCAATTATATATTACCTATAGTATTTTTCTCTTATATATATATATATATATATATATATAAATTTTTACTGTTTTTTACGGTTCACCTGGATTTTCAGATTTTTCAAAGTGACTTAATAAATAGTAAAAAAATTCCAAAAAATGTAAAAATTAGGTTCCAAGCATATTTTATTACGGAAATCACATCTAATTGTTTGGATCGACAATTTGGACTTTCAAAATGAAAAAATAGCATGGATTACAAACGCGCTTTACTCCGCGTCTCACTGTAGCACATCTATATATATATATATATATATAGAGAGAGAGAGAGAGAGAGAGAGAGAGAGAGAGGTTGGCTAAGATCAAAGTGGTAGTTCCTGAACTTTGGTGCTACCAATTCGTTTTTCAATTTTCAAAGTTCAAAACGTCGATCCGAACCGTTCAAGTTATTCTCCATATTAAATTGTACTTGGAGACAAAATTTTACATATTTCTGAATTTTTTTACTATTTATTAAGCCACTTTGAAAACAGCTGTTCCAATGGTGGCTCAATAAAATAGTAAAATCAGAAGTTACCGTTGGATCAGCTGTTTTCAAAGTGGCTTAATAAATAGTAAAAAAATTCAATGTAAAATTTTGTCTCCAAGCATAATTTAATATGGAGAACAACTTGAATGGTTCGGATTGACGTTTTGAACTTTGAAAATTGAAAAACGAATTGGTAGCACCAAAGCTCAGAAACTACTACTTTGATCTTAGCCAACCTATATATATATATATATATATATCTAATTATCAAATTTTAAAAATAAATAGAGATCAATTGATTCATACTGAGTCCAAGTACATCTACCTCTAGGTAAATCGAATACGGATGGGATAGTAATAAAATTATATCCATTTTTATTTTTTTGATACTGACCGAATAGTAAACAGATATCAATACAGATATAATTTGGATCTCTAATTTAAATATTTTAAAATTTTCATATATTATTAAATAAATTATTTTTTATATTAGAAAAATAACATAAAATACATATATTTAATTAATACGGTGAAGAAAATAAAATTTCTTCTATTACATTTAGTTATGTAATTACAAATATACTTGTTTAACAAAAAAATAATCACCAACATAATCATATTTTTAACTAAAAGATACTTGAAAATATTATTTTCTAAATATGTATAATTAAAAAACAAACAGATATCTAAAAGAATTTAAAAATATGGATATTGATAATTATATAAATGTGTACTAGTGTCTGCACAAACCGATATCCGAAACAAAATATATATTGTTTAACAAAAAAATATCACCAACATAATCATATTTTTTGTAAAAAGATACTTAAAAATATTCTTCTCTAAATATATATAATTCTAAAACAAACGGATATCTGAAAGAATTTAAAAATATTAATATTGATAATTATATATATCTGTACCGATGTCCGCACAAACAGATATCTGAAAAGTTGTAAAAATATAGGAGAAAATGTTTTTGTTCACTGGGTTTTGTCCACCATCTGTCCACAAAATTTTATCCACCATCTGTCCACAAGCTTTATCCACTTGCATTTAATAATGGTGGTCGCCACCTTCAACGGATATTCAAATCCTTCGCCTATTTAAACCTTCCTGATCAGATCATGGGTTACCTTTTTTTTTAATCTCATTTCTCATACTGTCTTCCCGATCGCGATTTCTACGGAGCTAGTCAATAACCCAAATGAAATTCAAAAAAGTTAAGCCGAGGAGCTTTTTGTTTCGTTCGCGTGTCTCAGTCGCAGGAACCGAGGAGATATTCACTAATAGTGAGCTAGTTCGATTTGCTTCAATCAAGCCCTTCGCTCTTCATTTGTCTCTGTCCTTCATTTGCTTCAATCAAGTACTGGTTCGATTTCGACTCGCTACTCTGAACAGTGAATGCATTGTTTCAAGCTTTGGTAAGAAATATTGTACATTTCTAATTCATTTTTCATTTGCAATGTCGATTTTAATTGAGATTACTGACTCGATCTTGTTTTTTATACATGATCGCAATGGAACCTTCAATCATGGAGCGCGATCGAATAGAAGTTATTTTTGTTGAAGAGCACGGCAAAATTCAAATCTAGTAAGTTATTTCTGTTGAATTTGTTGTTTTCGTTGTATATAGTAACAGATCTAGCATTTCAAATGAAATATGGAGGAAAGAGATGATAGAGAGGCGATATGGAGTATTGATTTGTTAATTTTACTATATTGTCTCGTTAATTAGTATTCATCCTGTCATTTTACAGTATTCATCTTGTGGAAATCTGGAGGAAATAGATGATAGAGAGGCGTTATGGAGTATTAATCTGTTAACTTTACAGTATTGCCTTGTTAATTTTACAGTATTCATCTTGTCATTTTATAGTATTCATCTTGTGGAAATCTAAAAAAAAAGAAATGATTTGTTAATTTTACAGTATTTATCTTGTAATTTTACAGTATTCATCTTGTGAAAATCTGAAGGTAAGAGATGATAGAGAGGCTTCTTACTCATCCGAACAATGAACACAAGAGGTTTCTAATGTAAAAGTTATTTGTCCATAGTTTTTTTGTTGCTATTATGCTATTCTGAATGTTGCGGTGAATACTTTTATCTTGTGTTGAATAGATGTTGTTTGTGGTGAACATATGTTGTTTTGTGATGAACAGATTTTTTGTGTGATGATAGATGTATGTATAGATTTAACAATTTTAGAGTATACATGGTATTATTTTATGGTTTATATTTTGAAATTTTACAGTATACATGATTCTTTGTAGGTTGTAGTTTAAACTGAAATGTAGTATTTGTTACATTTTTATCTTATAGTATAGATGGTATTATTTTATAGTATACAAGATTCAATTTTACAGTATATATTTTACAGTACACAAGATATAATTGAAAATTCTATTATATACAATATTCAATTTTACAGTTCTGTTGATTCAATTTTACAATATACAAGATTCAATTGTAAATTTTACTGTGTAGAAGATCAATTTTATAGTATACAAGATTCAATTGAAAATTTTACTGTATACGAGATTCAATTTTATAGTAGACAAGATTTAATTTTACAGTATACAAGATTTAATTTTACAGTATACAAGATTCAACTCAGTGCGGACGCTAATAATTAACTCTAACTGCCAATAACCGCTAATAACTAACTGCCAATAACTACCTATAACTGTAATTTCCAAAAGTACAGCTTGAAAGTACATTTATTTTGTCTTGTTGTGCAAGTTGCAATCTTTTTCTAACTATTATGGGACCACTTCAAATAGTTGCTAGATGTTTTGTGATTAACTGATATATTTTATGTAATATATGGTATTATTATACAGCATGTAGAAGTAATTTTACAGTATTCGCGCAAGTCAAAGCTGTGGACAAATGGTTGACAAAAGAATGTGGACAATTAGACGCTTCCTCTACAAACTATCCGTATAAGATATTCTAAATCTGGAAATTTTGAATATAAGATGTTCTAAATCTGGAAAAAATGTATATAATTAAATTCTATCCGTGGTTGATCTTTATATATAATATAGTTGAAAAATCTAGCATCATATTCATTCCTGGTGCTGCACTTGTCATTTCTGAGTAGATATATATTTTGTTCTCCTTTGAAGGACTATCTTTGTCTATAAATAAACTTTTTTAGTGGTGATGGCGTGACAGGACTGAATTGGTTGTCTTTAAGAGTGAATCAATCATTCATTCAAGATAAACATCAATTGTTGTTTCTTATGTGACTGGAAAAAGGAAATATATTTTCTAATTATTGTTTGACTTCGTTGTCCATCTCACAAGTGGAAATATGTCTTTTTCACCTCCACAGATAACTTTCGGAATGTATTTCTTTTATCAGATTGATAATAACTTTATTACGTAAAATTCCGTGAACATGGTCCATCTCTAAAATTCCGTGAACATGGTCCATCTCTAATAAAAACAGATACGAATATGGTTTTACCACTATCTGATCCGTTTGCACCCCTATGAAGGAGTACTTCTAAGTCTAACTTTGCACCTCTGGTTAACATACTAAAACACTTTCAAAAATTATGAAAATTACTGACATACAGTCTTGACTTCATAGAACAAGACTGAAATTTCATGATTTTTGAAGGTGTTTTGATATGTTAACCAGAGGTGCAAAGTTGGCTCAGAAACACTCCTTCAGTAATTCAGACAATTGTTTAGAGCTGATATTTCACGATCTGTTTTGATATTTTCTATGAAATTTCGCAGTATTGTTCTATGAAGTCAAGAATGTATGTCGATAAATTTTCATGATTTTTAAAGGTGTTTTGATATATTAACCATAGGTGTAAAGTTGGACTCAAAAGCACTCCTTCAGCAATTCAGGCAATTTTTGAGAGCTGATATCTCAGGATCTGTTTTGAGATTTTGTATGAAACTTCACAGTCTTATTCTATGAAGTCAAGACTGTATGTCGATAAATTTTTATGATTTTTAAAAGTGTTTTGATATGTTAACTAGAGGTGCGAAGTTGGACTCAAAAACACTCCTTCAGCAGTTCGGACAATTTTTTAGAGTTGATATTTCACGATTTGTTTTGAGATTTTGTATGAAACTTTACAGTCTTGTTCTATGAAGTCAAGATGTTGGGCTCAAAAAAAATCTGGACCGTATATTATCGCAATCCGGAATTTTAAATCTGGACCGCAAATATTCTGTGCGGTTTGAGAATTTTTAAAAATTTTGCTAAACCGTGGTTATTTATAATAAAATATTTTTTTTGGGTAAAAATAAAAATCACGGCCCACGCTAGCTGGATCCGTGCAAGAATTTTTTTTTGTGCGTCAGCTGAGCTTGCGCACCAACCTTTTTTTTCCAGTTATGTTTTATTGAGCATATAATTTGTAGTATAAAACGTTGATCAATTGTGCGTATAATTTTTTGTAGTAATTTGTGCACTAACTTACTTAAGTACAAAATGTTGTTCAGATTATGCGTATAATTTGTTATAGTATTTTTTTGTTCAAACGTAACAGAACATTTTATTTGCTAAGTGCGTTTTATTTTCTACAATTTTTCATATAATTTTATGTGAACATATAATTCTAAACACAATAGAACAAACAAAATAAAAAATCATAGTCCAAAAATTTTAAGCACAAAATAACAGAACTAAAAAAAAAAAATTGGTGCACAAGCCTAGCTAGCACGCACACAAAAAAAAATGATGTGCAAGTTCAGATGGCGCACTAAAAATTTTTGTGCACAGATCCAGCTATTGGGGCGGTGGTTTTTGAGTTTTGAAGTTTTGAAGTTTTGAATGATAACTAATTAATTTTGATTTTTTAATGTGATAACTAATTTTTTTTTGGGAAATCTAATATGTCGACACCGCTTTAAACGGATGCAATCTTATCAATCAAATTTAAACACACAATACCATAATTTAGATAGAAATAACTGAAATTGATTTAAAGTTGCTTCAAAAGCAGTATTCATCTAATTATTTTTTATTATTTTTAGCGTTCAGAAATTAAACATTCTCATGCATTCTATAAATAAACTTTTGAGATAGATAAACAAATTAAAACTAATATTTCTACCAACATGATGCTTTGAAAACAATTTATTAAAAAATCCCTGCATCTATAAAAATTACAAATGAAATTGCTAAATATAACTTAAAAGAGGAGGGTTCGAATGCCTTCATTTTTTGTGTCTCTATCATGCTTCTATTTTTAAAACTTAAATAGACTCAAAGTTTAAAACTTAAATGTCAAAATAAAATCACTAAATGTGATATGCGTTATTTTTTCTATGTGCTCATAAAAAAATTTATTAAATTTTGATTTTGTTTTTATGTGAATCAATAAATTAAAAAATCGACGTCTAGAAATTATCCACATTCTATAAATAAACTTTTGAGATGGATAAAAAAAATTAAAACTAATATTTTTACCAACATGATGGTTTGAAAATAATTTTATTAAAAAATCCCTGCATCTCCAAAAATTACAGATTACAAATTACAAATGAAATGGCTAAATACAAGTTAAAATTAGAATGAAATTATGAATGTATGACGGTTTAGCAGAGTTGGTTCTATTATGTGGTGCACCATGAGTAGGCAATGGTTTGTTTGTGTGAACAATGCATGAAAATCCATGTGAATAAAATTAATAAAACCAGATGTAGAAGTGACATATTGATGGGACGTGGGTCCCATATCTACTATTTACAAATTGGGATACAATGACCTTTTTGTTTTCTCTATGCAAATTTAAAATTAAATTTAAAAAATAAACGTGTTACGTTACGTGTTATCGACCTGATAGCTACTATGTATTATCCAGTGTTGTAAAATGCTGTTTTTATGTGGATGCGAAAAATTACTACATATCATATATATAGTATACAGCTGTATATGCAAATTTTTATGCGGATTACCGTCAATTTGCCTTTTATTCCTTTGGGCCAATGGGCTGCATATATAATATATTGGAGCTGCACATGTAAATGGGCTACATGTGAATTTCCTATGCCATTTCTCTGCGAGAGTTGCCTTTGGAACCGGTACTACAGCGGAGCATAAGTCCCACAATAATCAAACAAGAAATTTCAAGCGATCAAAATCCTATAAAACAAGAGGAGAGGGACGCTGTGTTACTTACCTCAATATTTGAACTCAAATAATGGGTCTGGATGGTCTTTCAAGGTCTGAACCTAGATAATGGGTGTGAAATTTTCGGATTTGAACTCATATAATGGGTTTGAATCAGTGGTCCCGCATATTGGGATTGCATAATGATTTTCTATGTGAAATTTAACCACAAACGCATATGTCGCTGCATAGGACTGCATTTTACAACACTGGTATTATCAGTGTTTTTCTAAAAAAAAAAGAGAATGAACGTGTTATGGGATAGAATATGAGCTTGAGGTGCGACAATAATGTACAATATTTTAAAATAATAAAAATACAATTAATGAATTTATATTTATCCACGTACCAAGTTTTTTTCTAAAAAAAAAAAGAATGAACGTGTATGTACAATATTTTAAAATGATAAAAATACAATTAATGAATTTATATTTATCCACGTACCAACCAAGTTTTTTTCTAAAAAAAAAGAGAATGAACGTGCTATGGGATAGAATATGAGCTGAGGTGCGACAATAATGTACAATATTTTAAAATGATAAAAATACAATTAATGAATTTATATTTATCCACGTACCAAGTTTTTTTCTAAAAAAAAAAAGAATGAACGTGTATGTACAATATTTTAAAATGATAAAAATACAATTAATGAATTTATATTTATCCACGTACCAACCAAGTTTTTTTCTAAAAAAAAAGAGAATGAACGTGCTATGGGATAGAATATGAGCTGAGGTGCGACAATAATGTACAATATTTTAAAATGATAAAAATACAATTAATGAATTTATATTTATCCACGTACCAACCAAGTTTAAAAGATGATGAAATTTGATGTGCGTTTCATATTACACCAAGTGACTTGATTTTTAGTTTCCTAAATTAGCAGTCAATGCATAATCAAATTATACTTAAATTGCATGAAATTTAATTGTTAAACTATCAATATGTCCAATAACATACATATAAATGTATTTTTAAAATGTAAAATTTATTTGATTTTTATTAATTCGTTATCAAAATTATCAAAATAATTATTTATTTGTGAATTAGTCAGATTACTTGTATATCTTGGAAAAGGCTTTGAAGTAATCAATGTTATATCATGGAACCTGCTAGCATGTTACGTGTAGCATAGCTTCCCTTCGTGCAACGGCTCAATATTTGACTTTTCAAAATCCTAACGGTTGATCCGAACCGTTCATTTTGTTCTCCATATTAATATGTGTTTGGAGACCAAATTTTTCTTTTTTTTTTTTCATTTTTTTACTATTTTTTTAGATTTATTGAAAATTGCTGTTTTTTATGGTACAGATTTGCTGAAAACAGTGATTTTGAATAAATATAAAAAATAGTAAAAAAATTTCAAAAAATGTAAAATTTGGTCTCCAAACACATATTAATATGGAGAACAAGATAAATGGTTCGGATCGACTGCTAAAATTTTGAAAAGTCAAATATTGAGCTGTTACGCGGAGGGGAGCTATGCTACGCATAGCACGCTAGCATATTCTGTTATATCATATGGATATACATATATTGGAGCACTCGTCTTTATTGTATTTTCAAGTCAGGAAGTGAGATGCATGAAGAAAAAAAAAATACAAATTTAAAAGCATAATTTTGCATTAAGTGAAGTAAAGTTGAAGCGAAGTAAACATTAGATGGCTATAATTATTAATATTTGTTAATAGTGAAGAAAAAGTTTTGACCAAAAAAACTAAATTATCGTCATGTTTTATGATAACAAATGTTTTGAGGATAAAAAAAATATAAAAAAATTAAGAAATTCAATAATTTAAGTTGGCTCCATATAATAAAGGTCCATACTCCATACAATAAAGGTGCGTTAGTTCATCTTAAAATAATTTAAAATAATTTTATTAAACAAATTAATGCAACTTAAAAACTTTAAAATCACCATTACATTATTTATCAAACAATTTCAAATTCATTGCCTACGAACATATCTTTATTGCATTGAATTTGAACACAACAACTAGTATTTAATTTTCAAAAATCTGAATTTCATAATCAATGGTCCTAACCTTTCAAAAGAGAAAGAAAGAGAGGCTTGAATACTGGAGAAGATATCACAACTTGCTGTCACCATCATTCTCTCTCCCCCTACCAACCACTCCTCCACTGCCGCTACTTCTCCACTCTCCGAGAGAAAAACAGACTGATAAGAAGAGACCTCAACCAGCTGCCACTGTGTAACAAGATTCCTAAATTATTCATATTCAAGTTGTTGTCAAATCAATCCGTATATTATTCAGTATATTTGAATTATTTGTGAATTTTACGAATATATTTCAAATTACTCTGGACCAAAAAAATTCTTATTATATTTTTTTTGAGCTCTCTTGTGAAACTAACACCTCTCATTCAGATTTAATGTATAATTTTGAATTATATCTAACTTGTTTTTGAATCACAAATTTTTAATCCCATCAAATCTTTTGCGAATTATTAAATTGTCACTATGGCTACTGATAGAGGCATGTTTCTAAGGCCCTTTTAACTTCAATATAAATCATAAACAAGATCGAAATTCAGACCTCGCATAGAAGCCAACCCGGGATATGAATGAAAAGCCTATGTTAAAGCCCATAATTATGAAAACCTTATGCCACCCAAAATAAACAGGCCAAAATGGTAGCCTGTTCAGCTTCAAGTTATTCGACGCCGCCTTTCGAGCGACATAACCACTCGTGAGGTCGATTACGACATAATCGTTTGCGAGGTTGGTTATAATATAACTGCTCACGAGGTCAGTTATAATATGGCCATGATCCCACGATCTAATAATCATTTCATGAATCTGCTTATCCCTCGTACGCGTAAGGCGGTTCATAGAATGGAGGTCATACTATATATAACTCCTCCTTTGATAGGAAAGGGGCCAACCTCAAGCTATTCATGCTTATATATTCAGAGATATTACACAGGTCCTCTACAATATATTCGAGATCATCCCTTAGTCTTCGAAATCATTGTCTAATTCCCGATATCCGAGATCTTCATTTGATCTCCAAGATCCAACACTTCCTCGTCCTGGGACTTCGAGTAGGAGAAATCCAATCCAACCCCTTTTCAACATACAGCTTGCTCTTCAGAGATAACCTGTATCAGCTACCACTACCTTTTCGACTCTCTCATCTGCAACATCATCTCTCCGTTTTCTTGTCATCGATGACAATCTGCGCTACATGCTTAATAGTGCTTGTTTATGTTGAATGTTGATGTGAATTATGTTGTGGATGCAGAACAATAAATGTAATTTTATATGTAATTCTATATGAAGAGGATTTCAATACCTCATCATATCTCATATTGTATATTTTTGTTTTCAAAGTTCAAATTATTAATCTGAACCACTTAACATGATATTTATATTAAAATATATTTGAGAATGAAATTTTATAATTTTTGAAATTTGTTTAACCAATTGTTAAGATAGATACAAAATCACTGTTTTTGGACGGTTTAAAAAAATTATTTTCTACCATCTTAAAAAATAGTAAAAAAATTTCAAAAATTATAAAATTTCATCCCAACTATATTTTAGTACGAATATCATATTGAATAGTTTGAATCGACTATTTAGACTTTGAAAATAAAGATATACAATGTGAGGTATAAAAAGCATGAGACATTGAAACTCTCCTCATTTTATATTTATGTAATGAAATTATACTGCCATGGTTTTCAAAAAGAGAGGGGCAGCCATGCCAAGGTTTCAAAGAAAGAAAGAGAACCAGATCCCACAATCTTACTTCAAAACTTTCTTCCTTGAATTGCAACTGGTCCTTTTTCTATGTAATGAAAAAACAATATTTGAGTTAAAATGTATCAACCAGGACCAAAATAAATAAAAAATAAAAAATCTATAATCAATTTACTCTTCTCCCAAAAATCCAAATTCACAACTCAGAAAGTTTCCACTGAGCCCAAAAGGAGATGACAGGCTCAACTCAAGGGGAAAAAAATAGTACTACTGAATTGTAAATTCGGCCCCTCCCTATATCAATAAAAAAAAAAAAAATTAAACTCAATTTTCATTTTGAACCCTCTCATAAAATAGAAGATAAGCCTCGCTCCTCAGTACTTCTGACAAGGATACCTCTTTCACGTGTGCATCACTAGCATAAAACCATGTCTGACCATGGACCCCACCTTTCAGTGTTTTCTCCCCTCTGACGTATGCGACGTAGTGGCCCATGCTCATGCTTCCAGAATGTTCCACCAGACCAACTAGCCGATACTCACACTTCTTATCATTTGACCTGAAAACAAGAATAAGTTCAAAATATTTAATGTATTAATGGGATAATCCTTTTGGTCAATTGCCAGTATTACAAGGTAGGCTACAGTGGCCTATGCAAGCAATTAGTATGGCTAGTACAGTAACAACATCAGAAAGTGAAATGCCGGTTCAGACCAGTGTAATTGTCTTACAATTTGAAAAAGAAATAATAATACACATTAACCAATAATAGATTAAAAACATGCAAGAATTCTGCACAGAGCAAGAAAAAAATAACTTGCGTGCAAACACATACTTCGTTTCAGAAAAATGGAAGTACTTGTGTGTTTTTAAATTTCTTCAATAGCAGGAGTAAACTTTCCTAAAATACTAGAGGTACAGGATCATTTAAGTTGATTATAGAAGGGGCAACCTTGCAAACAAACTTGCCTGAGAAAATTATATAACATACCTCCTGTGAACATAAGGTGTCAAGTCGAGTATCTCTTCAAAGTTGACATGGCCCCTTAGCTTGCTGAGACGGCCCCGAGCATCCTGGCTAAACCTCTTCAGTTGCACTGTCAGCACCTGTGGGGCCCGGTCCACCAAATACCTCTTCATTGCATCCCTCATCACTTTCTGTTTCTCATCCCCCTCTCTACAATCCTGGTCATTTGCATTGCTCTGTAATGCTGAACACTTCTCGCAGTGCCATGCATGCTCACCTGTCAATAGCTCTGGTTTTGTAAACAGCTCAAGACAGCTCACCACAGATACCGGTTTATCAGTATCATCCACTTCCTCATTGTTGAACCCAAACCCAGAAAAAGTACCACTACCCCAGAAAATTGAGTCAGCATCATCCTCATCCTCAGGCTTTGCACCGGGTCTATTAACTGGTCCTATAGCCTCCTCGGGTTCATTGAACATGTCCCCAAAACCATCGAATTCCACCTCTTGTTGCACCACTGTCTCTACATTTACTGTGGAGGAATCCGTTTTGATTTCATTTGTGTTTTCAGGAGGGTGCAGGGCAATTGAAGTACTAGTATTGGTATCAGTCTCAGGTTTTGCATCCTCTTGCATAATAGAGCTATCAGCAGATTCATCTTTGGTGGGATTACTGTCAGGAAGACCTGAAGTCTCAATGATGGAATCTCCACATCTATCTTGTGAATCAGAGCTGGTTGAAGTTAATCTCTGGTTGGGTGAAGCAGGTTTTGAACATGAGCCGGCAACATCCATGCACAATGGAATACTCTCCTTGAAAGCCATACTTCCGGGCACGTAGTCATCTACTTTGATAATAGAGCTCTCCAATCCATATGACTCGGCCTCAGAATATGCTTGCACCCTTGTTTTAACAACTGTGCCATGGATTTCAGAGCCTTCATCCATCAACCAATCCGTATCATCTTGTACATTTGCTTTTAGATCCATGCCATTCAGTTCGTCACCCTGATCATGCAGCCAGCCTATATCATCATCTGCCTTTGCTTTGAGACCTTCCACTTCTTCATACTCACCATGCAACCAACCGTTATCACCATCAACTTTCACTATGTTCCCTTTAAGCACAAGTTCCTGCTCATGGGACCCAACAAAACATGACGAAGTGTTGACATCATTAACCTTCGCATCAAAATTCATGCTCTTTGTTTTGTCCCGCTGATCGGGCAACAAATCTGCATCATCCACTACCTTTAAACTGAGAAATGCACTGTCTGGTTCATCTGACATGTTTGCGTTGAGTGTGCTCTCCCATTTGTCAGAGCTGACACAAGGCGAAGACTCATTGTCTACCGTTAAAATAGAACCATTGGTTGAATCTGTGGACTCTATTGAGCATGAGGGACCTGCCTCGTGCATGCTTGTGTGACCAATACCCGAGCTTGGGCCACCAGTATCAGCTTTGGAACCAGTGAGCTCTTTTGCATTGTCAACACCCACTTCAATGTTTTTCTTGCCAATAACCATGGCTGAGCAGCTGGTATCAGCTTCGGAAGATATATTTTGTCGGCCTTCTGCACCTTGTTCAACAACTGTGTTCTCAGACACCGTGATCTCTCGTTTGACTGGGTCCGACTCCTGAAGTGAGCCCTCTAACCTCATTCTACACTCAGTGTCATCATTGCCAAGCAAGCAACATGTCTGGGCAACAGCAATAGCAACCTCCAGTTCAGCTTCAGCTTCAGCTTCACCTGCTGCAATAACTGTGCTCCCATGCTGCAGTTCAGGAGCCGTGTTATCAGAACCCAGAACCTCAGGTCCAGATGACTCTGCCTCAGAGGGCTCCTGTGCTATAGCAGCACTGTCCTGATTAGAAAGGAAGTCCATCCAGGAGTCATCAGCCACGTCAACAGCTGTGCTCTCAGGGCCTGCACCAGAACCAGACCCATCAACCTCTTTGGAGCCAGGAATCTCTTCTGATATGTCTGCACCTGCTTCAATAAAGGTGCTCTTGGGGTCGGACATCTCTCCTGCTTCCGAAACTGTGCTCGCAGTTTCGCCTGCTGCTTTGAAACTGGTACTCTCAGTGGTATCCTTGTGTTTTATTGTCTTCTCCTCATCTGCGGCAGAAGACCTTGAGGCTGGCCTATCTCTGAACCGCTGCGACCTACCTCTGCCCCTGACTAGTGGAGGCCTGTTCCCTCCTTTTTTAGCCACTGTACTTGTCTTTTTGGCTGGTACTGGCAGAGACAGGTCAAGAAACGGTTCGTGTACAACAGAGGTGTACCCACAATCCAGACAAGATACTGTGCTTGACAAACGGCCACTGAACATCGAGTCCACTAAAGTGGGCCCTGCTGTGTCAGAACCACCTCCTTTGTCAGGATCAGCCTGTTTTAATTTCCTCGCAGATGTCTCCTCTGTATTCAACCCATCTAGGAGGTACCGAAGAAGTTCGTGGCTGTCCTGTTGTTGGTATCCGCGGAACTGAGGGGCCTTGGCACAAATATTCCCAAACAAATTTTTTGGACTCAATACCCCTTTACGGTCCTCCTCACCATTGGTTTCTAAGAAGAGTTTTCTCAAGGACATAGTAAGCGGGCCCGGGACAATAGTAACATTGTTGTCAGGATCAGAGGTTTGAGGGTTCAGGAGGGATTCACGAAGCATTTTAAGAGCTAGCAGGTTTTGCATGACTGAGTTGAAGAAACATGTATTGCCGAGGTTGGCAAGCCCTCTGATGCCGTGCTGGTGGGGCCCAGCATGGAATCCAGATTCTTGTTTTACATCCGATTTCATGGCTTTGGTGTAGTCAGGTTCTGATGTTGGTTTCAGGGTAGTTACTATTGCTTCCTGTTTTGTACCACAAAACAAAAGAAAGAGTGAGTTGGGATCTATATCTCAATAAATACTATAGGAGAGTAGTTTTCTGCCGTCCTAACAACTTCATACCAGGGACCATACAGCCAGTTCCTGCACTTACTCAAACAGTGCTATATAATATTCTGGCAGGAACTCAATTTAAGTGCCACAAGTAAGCTTGGGGTATGGTACCACCTGGTCCATACAAATTCAGTGGTACCAAGTACCAACCTGAGTGGTATAGTATTAATAATCAAAGCACAATCTTCAATCTAAACAGAGTTTTATATAATAAAGCCATTAACCAAATTAGAAACATAAAAAAATTAAAAAAGACAATATCACTTGGCAATTAGTGCACTTCAATTGAGATTCTTTAACAAAACCTATTGCACAGTTTTTGTACAAGTGAGATACATTTTCACGAACAAAAAGGCCACATTATGTTTGTGGTGTAGAATGATTGGCATCAAGACAGTCAGGTCATGTTCCACTGGAATTCCACAATACTTTCACTTTGGAATCTGATAATGTATGATTCAATCTATCTATTTTTTTAAATTTATATTAAATTAATCGTTTTCCCAAAAATGGCATTACATATGCGAAGTTACACATTGCAAGCACATCAGAAACAAATATAAAAGAAACAGCAGGGAATGCCGACATTGTGTTCCTTTTGGTATCTCTGAAAATGCCAACAATGGTTACATGTTAAACGTGTGACCATACCAGTATCTGCCATGACCCAGAAAATTCGGAATTCTTGTCGTCTCGGATGCATTGGTAAACTATCTATCATTCACCACTTCCTAAATAATGCATTAACTCTAAATAACAAACTTTATATACATCAATTAAACAATAGAATTCAGCATTCCACCAACCTCTATAGATGGCATCTCAATCGGGACTTCAGCATTACACAAGTAACACCAAGCCGTACCAGCGCTATCAGGTCCCACAGCCCAGTTGTGCCTCTCCTGCTTGGCATGACGCCTTGCATGTCCATATGGCACTTCTTTGTCAACTTCACCGCCACAGAAACTCCTCCCACAATCCAAACAGACCCATATTGGATTTGGGTTGGGTTTTGCTTCTCCCCCTCTTGGCCCAGACCCACCTCCTTTCTTTTTTTTCTTCCCTCCACTGGTACCTCCTTTTCTGTTCGCTTGTGGCAATTCATCACGGCAATGGTTGCAGGATGAAAACTCACTATTTGAAGAGAGAATGGAAATAAGGATTTTGTTCAGGTGCAAATCTCCCTCTGTGTAGTGACCGCAACCTTCTCTGCTTTTGGTTGTTTCTTCTTCATTGGTGGTACTGGGTTTCGGGTCCGATTGATCCTGGTTTGGATCCAAATCAGATCCTCGCGACCTAGGCTGCTTTCTGGGGTTTCTACCTTTAGGCTTTACTCTCTTCCCCATAATTTGTTGTGATTAGGAGTTAAGAATACAGAGGGATTTACAGGATTTGAGGGAAATTAGAGAAAATTGGAAGAGGATAGGAATCGTGGCTTTTCAGGAAGAGGAAAGAGAGTAGAAGAATACTAACGATTAATAGCGTAAGAGAGACTTGATTATAGGGTATAGAGTAAACTATATTTGAAGCACTTGTGGCTATTTTCCTTTACTCGGCTATTAAAAAATAAATTAAATTTGGAAGAACCGTAAATAAATAAGGCGGAAATATCTGGTAAGATAGAAATTGATATGGAGCAGGAACCAGATCGCAAATTTTTGCGCAACGCCAAAAATATAGAGAGAATTATATTCAGTGAAAAATCAGTAGCGTCTTAATCTGGATACGGATTTGCAAAGGATAAAGATTTGTTACAGAAGCTACCTCGCCTCAAATTAATGGAGTTTCTCCAAACGAGAGACAGAGAGAGGTACGGAGGGAGAAGCGGTGATGGAGGCAGTGATTTTTATTTTTTATTTTTTTTTTGTCCTCGCCGGACCACCAAAAAAAAAACAGAGAGAAAGGGGAAGGGGAAAGAGGAAGAAAAGAGTTCCAAGTCGGCTATAAAAGGCTTCGGCCTCAAATGGGCTTAAGATTAGGGGAAAAAAACCTAAAATGTATTCTGCAGCAATTAATAAATATAAACTAAGGTAAAATTAAATGCTATGCAATAAAAAAAAAAGTTCGGAAACCATAATGTAAAATCTTCATTTTCTGACTCGATGGTCCTTTTTTTTATTTAATTTTTCAACTTGCTTATAGCTTTGCTTTGAGACTGATTAGGAACTTGTGTGATTATTATCAGCAATTTTAAAATTTACATTGTCTTTCTTTTTTTTCATTGCAAGTAGATCAGTGTTACTGCTTACTGATTTTCGGACCAGGAGAAATATGGTGTAAGTAATGAAAAATATATATTGTATTGCAATTACTGCTCAACCAATTTTTGATTAGTTAAATAGTATTTAGAAAACTGGTAAATTTCGCCCATGGGCATTGAACTTTTACGAATTGATTATTTAAGTTTGATTTATCTCTCTGCAACCACTGAACATTTTATTTGTTTCAATATCTTTTACATTTTTCCGTTCAAAATACTAACAAAATATGCATGTTTATCTCCATGTCAATTTATTGTTAGTATTTTGAACAGAAAAAATAACAGAATGATTTAATTGAAACAAATAAAAATTTTCTATAATTAACCCAAGTGATCAATTCATGACAAAGAGTGATCAATTCATGACAAAGAACGAAGTTTAGTGACATCCGGCAAAAAATATCCATTTAGAAAATCATGTTAGTTAGGCGCATTAGAGTTTGTCAAAATCTACTGATACTACAAAAAGGTACAAATTATAATAAAAAACGTGGACCAAAATTGTAAATGGAATGAATAATGACAATAATTGCATCGTCAATTTTTATTAAAAAAAATAAAAAAACCCAAAGAAACAACAACGAAACACTCATGTCTTTTTTATACATAAATTGATACTGTATGCTTCCTTGCATTTACAAACATGGTACATGCCCCTGATAAAAATCCGTCTGATAAAAAGAGAAATGCATGATTGCACCTAGAATGCTAACCAAAGTTATCAAAATCCACTGTAAATTACAAAATGCAACTAAAAACAAACATGATCCTATTCCTCTATGAGTAAGGCCAAAAACCATCTTTCCCTGGCTTCTTTACAAATATATCATTGTACTCTGGCCGAGACGTCTGCTTCAAGGAGTTCAGAAAATGTTACATATATTAAAAATTTGCAGAAACAAAGGTCGAAATTTAAAACAACTGCTCTAAACAAGGCAGAATAGAAGAGCACAATAAATAAGGTTGTGCTGGAACAAACCAAGTCGGCCCCGTAACACTCACAAGGCTGTACCTACACACTTTTGTACGGTGATTGCATAATTCATTGCAACAGAGGGGGGGGGGGGGGGGGGGGGGGGGGGCAGTCCAATGCCTGCTCGAAGCCATCCTCTATCCACATCAAGATTCATGCAAACTGGATCCACACAAATCTTAAAAAGTTGACCGCTTGAATCTTGATGTGGATCAGACAACTCTGACTTGGCATCAGACTGAATTTCGCCTCAATTCCCATTGTAACAGTATCACTACAAAGCAGCAAGCTCATAATTGGTACACAGTTTTGCTCGGTATACAATACAAGTCATGAACCAAAAATCTCCTATCTTGTACCAATACCTACTATCATGAACAGAAAATTCATACTGGTACAAGAGTGAGTTATTACCAGTATGACTGGTATGATATTGAGCAGTACCGGCTGTCATTGATTTCAGCACACACAATTAGTTGGACCAAACCGAAATTCTAATTAAACCCAAATCAAATCCACCATCTAATCTGGTCAAATTCTTTAGAGGAAACAAAATTATGAGAAGGCTGGAAACACAAACCAGATCCTTGAAAATGAGAAAGGCAACGATGAAAAAGAGAACGACGAGGATCTCGAACTCTGCCAGGCGCACAAACGCAAACACCGAGTTCACTGCTTTGCTCAACCATGAAGATCCATGAGCCCGGTTCACCGAATCGACTCGTGCACCGCCGCGTCGGTGCCGCGTGTTCTCCATCTGAGATTTCTCGAGTTCAGCACGTGGAGTCAATGAAGTTACAAGAGAAACAGATTCTTTCCTTTCTCGAGCCCCCGTTGGTGTCTTTCATCACGTTTTTACGAAGCGCACCCCAATGTTTCACCAAATTGTTCTGTTAAAAGGAAAATGGATGTCAAAATTACAATATCAATTATACTTAGAGGCTTTTCTCAAAAAGAGAAACATACATGCAGGATATTTTTTAATACTTAATTATCAATTTATCTTGTAAGCCACAAACATGAGGATATAAATTTCAAAATTGCACAACACTAATTCACGACTGAAATTACAATTAATTAGAGCTGACAACGAGCTGGCTCGGTCCGAGCTAGACCAAGTTCATGGCTCGCTCGTTTTAACAACGAACGAATCATAAGTGAGCTAACATTCAGATCCAAGCTTGTTTTAGCAACGAGCGGGCCAAGCTAGTTCGTGAAAGCTCATGGACCAAAAGTCCAAATGTATTAGATTATGTATTATAAAGTCAGCTACCATAAATTAAGTTTGCAACTAAATTCATATATACTAAAATACTAAATCTCCAAATTCATATAAACATAATTCACAAAATAAATTCATGCATACTAAATTCACACAAATTTATACTTGGACCAAGTTGGCTCGCCAGCTTGCGAGCGAGCTAGACCCCGGCTCAAACTTGTTAATTTTTGATTGAACTAATGGTGAACTTACTCATAAACAGCTCGATCCACTAAAAAACGAGTCAAATGCGAGTCATAATGGATCCACGGGTTATGAGCTTTTTTACCACCCCTACAATTAATTACAGGGGATTGAATGAAATAAATTAATTTAAGAATAATTGATTGCTGATGTGACATAGAAACCGTCTTTTGCAGTTTTAGCATTAATTAATACAAGAAAAAACAGTATTCTTTTTTTGTAAAATCTAAATTTGACAAAATATTAGACAGAGATGGATTTGAAAGTAAAATTAAACTATGTCTAGTTTTGAAAACAAAATTAAGAAGCACCCCCTAAAAATTTCTTTGCAAAAATATGAGGTGAATGCACATGACTTCCAACTTCTGCTTTTTTTTTTTCTGCAAAGGCTGACTTTTCCAAGTTCGGCTGCTATTATTACATGTATATATAGCAAATCAATTGCTGAAAATTTAGAAAGGTCGGATAAATAGTAAATCCATTCCACATCAATTAATATGGTACTAAAAAATAATAAATACCACTTATGCAAAGAATCAAACACTTTCAAAGGCACGTCATTAATTTAAGTAATAATAAGCAAATGAATGTACTGATAACAAGTTTGTGGCATCCATAGCCATTGTTATTACAACCGGACTAGACCGAATCTGAAAAAACTAGACCCTGAACCAAATTCTTTTCGATTAAATAAAAGGACAAATAATCATGCAACTAAATAAAAAGTAGGCTAGATTGTTCAGAAAACTGGTGAACCAACACCCAAAAAAAAACGGTTTTTGTTATAAAATAAATGTGAACAAGCATAAAGAAGAATAAGCAAAATAGAGATGAAAAGATGACAATCTCTTTATTCATACATTTCTCATGTGTGTACAATACAATATTACAAAGCCTCTATTTATAGGCTACAAATTGTAAATGAAAGATTTCATCTAAATAAATGGAGAAATAAATTTCAATAGTAGTGGCCATCAATTCTAATTGTAGTGCATGGAGTAGTGGGGATAGTGGGGAATGAATGTTGAGAGTTATGGACATCCACATTAATATTTTATTCATAACACTCCCCCTTGGATGTCCATTACATAAGAATATGCCTCATTAAAACCTTACTAGAAAAAAACCCTATGGGATAAAAATCTAGTGAAGGAAAAAGAGTACAATATTCTTCTAAATATGCAACTACAGCCTTACTAGGAAAACCCAATGGGAAAAACCATGGTTAAGGAAAATATAGTGCATATTAACTCCCCCTCATGACAGCATCAATCAAGACCTTTAAATCAGCGAACTCCAATATTACGAACTAGTTTTTTGAATATTACAGTAGGGAGTGCATTAGAGAATAAATCTGCTGGATTTTTCACTTGAATGGATTTGCTGAACATTAATAACATTATTCTTTTAGAGATCATATGTGAAAAAGAATTTTGGTGAAATATGTTTTGTTCTATCTCCTTTAATGTATCATTTCTTTCATTGAGCAATACATATAATATTATATTCATATATGATCTTCAGGATCATTTCTCTAAAAGACAATCTACATGTTTGACAAATGT